>WURS02449573.1:0-14291 GCA_011762765.2 Rhinocypha anisoptera
AGAAAGAAAAACGCTACTTCCCCAGGCTGATACGCGAAGCCATTGAAACGGCCAAGAACGAAAACAATTTTAACAGATAGAAGAGTTACACCCTCTACAACTCTTGAAAACGTTTCCTCCAAAAATCTGGTGAAACGACGAATGAAAATGCACCCGTCTGAGGGCCAATCAGAGCGCAGCTTGATGTGTATATAAAGACGATCAAAAATCTACATAGATCACTTCGGACCTGAAGACGCTAGCTGCAACGCTAGAGAAACTACTCTCCCCACAATGGACAGGCGCGGAAAAAAACCCGAAAGAAATTAATTTTTTAATCCAAGACACCGCGGAAGCCTCAACCAAGAATTCCTATTGTGGTGGCAATTACTTGAATATCTCGTGAAACTCACATTGGTCGTATAATTCTCTACTACACATTGACGATCCCATAAAAAAATTACATGCTGCCGACAAGAATGTAAAGCAATTGAAAGATTCAAATTTTCCAATGGTTTCGCCCGTTGGGATAAAATTCACCCGTCCCGATTGCGAAACTTTCTAATAAGCCATTAGCATTCATTGCGTGACTCCCCTTATCTCCTTGCCCCTCACTTAATCCCCATCCCCCGACTACCCTCCCTTCCTCTATACCTCCCCCCAGACCCACAGGGTCGCGAAACCACTTCATTTACTGCACAAGTAAAGGAGTCATGCGTGAAAGTATGTTGATAATTTAGAAGAAGAAGAGCTCCCGGTTGGACCTTACATATTGTGACGGCATTTGAAGTTGTTTTCACGCATGTTTGCAGTGAGAAGTATAAAATTGTCCCGCATGTCGTGGATGATGTTCTAAGTACTATTTTATTTTTCATGAGGGTCGCCTCATTCTGAGTCAATTTAGAGAGCAAAATGTCTGTTAACATTTTCATTTGGGATTTAGCGTGAATGTTTGGTGGTGGCTCACCCCCTGCCACATGCCCTTGCGGCGGTTTGTTGGGTAATGCTTAGAAGTAGAAGTAGAAAGAGCCGAAATTATTCCGCCGTATTCAGCCGAAATATTTCTGAAGCGTTTTTCGCCCGAAGGAGAGACCTTGGGAAGGAATTTTAAAAAAACACTCGATACCCGACTTCCACTCCAGTTTCGCAGAAATATACAACTCGGGTATCCCTAGTGGATAGGGCTTGATGGGAAATCATCGTTTTCAAATTAATTTCTTCATCATCGCCGGTAGGAAACGAAATATATTTCGATTGATTTTGGATGTTCCGCGTAATGATTTACCCATCCTCATTTACCAATGAAGCACCTCAGTCCGGAATTAATTCTGTTTTCTCCCGAAATTAATTCTGTTTTCCCCGCATAGTCTCCTTCTCCACTCCCTTATACTCTTCATCCTCCTTTTGCCACCACTCCTTCTTTCTCTGGGGTTTCTCTCCCCCTTAAAGTCATCTCTTTCCCATTACAGTTCCCCCGACTGACTTATAATAACATGAAATTTCATTGTTTCAGGCGTGATTTTAAGCAATATTTTCGTTAGGAAATGAGAATAGACTTTGTTATTCAAAGGAAAGTTCATTACGAGCTCACTAATCGGATTTACAATATCAATGAGTCACTTCTACTTCTTCGTTCTTCTAAACCGACGAAAGGGTGTGTGGCAGGGGATGACACCCCACCAAACATACTCCAAAATGCAAATGTTAGCAGACACATTGCACTCAGAATGAAGCAACCCGCATGAAAAATAAAATGGTAGAACATCATCCCCACATTGTGGGACAATGTTAGACTTCTCACTACAAACATGCATGAAAACAACAACAATTGCCATCACACAATATGCAAGGTCCAACCGGGATCTCTTCTCCTTCTAAATTATCAACATACTTTCACGCATAACTCATTTACCTGGTGTCATCAACCGATGGTGATCCTTTGCATTTGAAAACCGAGTCTTGTGCTAATGCATAATTTAATACAGAATAACGAAGTGTTTCCCTTTTTATAATTATTTTAATATGTTCCTATCATTCGAACTCATATATGAAGTCGATAATGTGAACAGCAAAAGAATCGCATGGCTCAGCGATACTTTCGAAACCCTGATTTTATGAAGCATCAGGAGTGGACGTTCCTCACGTTCAAATAACTCCCATTCGGCTTGATGGAGAGAATTTTCACCCAGCAGGGACGGTTTAAAATGACTACCTACTTTTCAATGGCAAATAATCCTTTAGAATTGAAAGGAAAGCTACATTATTTGCTTAACCAAAATTCCATACCGTCTCTCTCCAGGAAAGGTTATGAACCTTTTGATGGAATCAGAGGTAGCGAACGTGTCTGTGACATCTTAGGCTGCTAATAAGCATTGTCGTGGGGTAGACCCCCGAAGCTAATTTTTTGACGAATCCAAGTATGTACTCTGCCTACGGAAAATCAGAGTCTGATAGTCCGTAAATATGCAGAGTGATTGGCTGTTTGACCGTGTTCAAATCTCGCCGGCGACCCTGGGAACGTCGAGCTAAAAGAAATCTTGAGTAATTTTCCGGTCACCGGATCTTCCTGTTTAACCTCGGGCTGCCAAGAGAAAGCCCTCTCGTGCCCTGAGAGAATGTGCGAATTTCACGCTCCGTTGGGCTTATTGCCAAGTGAGCTCTATCCTAGCTGCTGGAACCAGCATTAAGGTTTGAACACTGTGGTGATGACCTTACACTCTTGTTCACCTTTGTGTGCACTGGTAATATTTCCACCATCCTTCTGTCAAAATACCTTTTATGCTATTATTTTTCACACGTTGTAACTTGAAATATATCTTCTTTCATTTGCATTAAGTTGCGATCGCCACTTTTTTGCGTTTTTTTCCTTCTACTTTTTTTCATAATATCTAAAATTTTATTTTATTTAGTTAAATGAATAATGGTTAATATATATTGACTATTAATAAGATGTGAATTCTATTATTTATATATTTAACCTATATATAATAAGATTTTATTATATAATAATAAATTTTTATTTAATTATATAATAAAAAATATTTATAACCTAAAATTTAATTTAATTAGTTAAATGAATAATAGTTAATAAATATTGACTATTAATAAGATGTACATTTGAATATCTATAATTAACAAATACTAAAATTTTAACGTTTAAATAAATAGTAACAATTTACACTTTTTTTCAATAAAAGGTTTTGTGCCTGACGAAAATCGCCATTTTGATAGAATGGATTAAGTGTATTTTCATACATCTTTATTAACTCCTTTTAACAGAATTAAACTGGTCTTAGAACATCAAAAATTCCCGTACATCATACAATAAAAAGTATAAAAAGATAAGCTAATAGGTTCATACCCTTTTTATGAGAGTTATAAACCTCACTCTTTTTAATTTTAAAGAAATTATCACAAACCTTATTTTTAATAACATCAATATTGGGAACTGTAATCTCAATTTCCACAAACTCACGAGTCATCATATGAATTGGCCTAGAAATAAATATACTATCCTTCATTCTCCTAATGTTAAAAAACAAAACACCATTTGATACAGAGTGTTCAATAAAATATTTTCTAGTCCAAGCAATAGCTTCAATAATATATCTGTTTTCTATTTTAACATTTACATTCATAAACATAGATAACCAAGCCATTAATATAATCTTAAAATCTAGATTATTAATAAAAATAGGAAGAGCACCGTTCCATTTATGATTCCCAGGAATAATACAAGGGATTACATGATTTAATTGCATTATCTTAATAACCTGACAAAAGATTTCCCCTATAATCTTACTAAGATATCAGTTATCAACACCAATTATAATCAATGTATCTCGGATTTCCACCATAAACTTCCTCTCCTTCAGTGCCATGCATAGGACTTATTCATTTGTTATTTTTTTGCCTATTTTGCTCTTCCTCTTTAACTTCCTTGAACTCATATGTCAAATTTCTGTCTTATGCCCTCAACTTCGCATTATACTAGATGCTTTTGGGCCAAAATTACCTTCTTTCCTCACTCGGTCGACCTTTTCACTCACGCAGTGATGAAGATCCTGATGTTTGGTAATATTTTATTATCCGCCATCAATTCCAGTCTTGTTGTAAACGCTTTCCGTTAATGCGTTATTTCCTCTATTTTCCCCAACCAGAGATCCGTTTTCTTAAGGATGCCACTAATATCTTGTTAATACTTTGATGAGAAAATATTTTTCCACCTGTTCGAGCTTATCCCCCTAAAATATTATCACTTCGTTTTTCCTACAGTGTATATATTCATCACGTGCCTCTCACATAAAAAAATATCTTGCCCTCAAGAAGGTCTCTATTTCTTAGTTGACTGGCTGGCATTTAGTCATCGACGAATCTAAGACACACAACTGCCTGCCCACTCAATGTTAAATTGCATGCCTAATTAAATCCTTTTCCTTGACCATCTTACCATTTCTTCCTTATACTGTCTAAATGGAAAAGGTGCACAAGGTTACTTATCCCACAACTTCCATCCTTTTTTCGTCACTTGTGGTTCTCGCTCCGTTGCGCTTACCTGCACGGTCTGAGTCATATGTAGGTACCATACGAGAAGCTTATCCCTAAAGTCCACTCCTATGACTACCTATTTGAATTTTGATCATGAATGATGGATGCCACAGTAGTTTTTCAAGTAGCCAAACCTGCAACGCAGCTGAGGTGGGAAATATATATCACACCAGAGGGGAATTGGTAAAAATTACTGTTGAACCTGTACTGTACTCTGTATCACTGATACCATCCGGTGAAACATTATGAAATCTCTCCATAGTGAAAAGGGAACCAGAATTTAGCCGTTTTCAAAGTATATTTTATTAAAACGCAGCCTACTTTTCGTTGAATATGAACAAATCCGGACGGTGACGTTGATATGTATTTTTTAAAACTAGACCGTGTTTGTAGTAGGTAAAGTTTAAGTGATAGATATAAAATTACTTTTGCCAATAGAAAGTGACTATAGGTAATTCGTTGCCTGGTCTTGTCCCAAATCACTCATTTGATCACTTTCTCTCACGAATTAACGTCAGAATTTCATTCGACTTCACGTGAAATTTTCAACTTTCTTCGCCTGCAGTTACCATAATTTTTTGTAAGATGAAGTTGACATTGATTCCCTTTGAGGCCATTCTCAGCGAGTCGTTTCCATCAGTAAAAACTCTATCATTTCTAGAGGTTCTAATCACTCGTTACGTATTTTTACAGCCGAAAATATTTACAAGATTCCAGTTGAGCAGAAGTAGTATGTTGACGTGGAATCTTTGGCGTCATTTTACGTCTGAGAGCACGGAATAGCTCGAACCCTTCGTCGGTATGGGTTCTCTCCCTTCCGCCCTCTAATTCCCCTCAAACAGGTCGGGGCGCCATGTTTTCCGTCAACGTTCCGCGAATTCCCCATATTTTCGGCTTCCTAGTCGCGTCCGCCACATTCTATTCCACCCACGAAGGTAGGTCATCGTTTCCCGCCCGTCGATTCACTGATTATCCCCCAGGTTACACATACAAACCGGAGATAATTAGGATTATTAGAGGGATTGAAGCATGTTTTTCGCGAATGGCTCCGAAATATGACCGCACACATTGCCTGAAAAGTTATGGAGGGCTAATTAATTAAAAGTGCTCTCCCAGGAAAAAGGGACATGTGATTGCGGATACTATAAGGGAAGGGAAACATAATTTCGTTCACCGTGGAAATAAAGGTGGTTTCCCGTTGCCTTCCTTAAGACTGTTTATCGTGACATCATCACTTTGCGGCCGCCGCCGCCCCACGAGGGATCCGACGCTTTTGAAGTTTCCTCATTTGCGGAACAGACGCTGCGTGGACTGCCTTTCATCTGGTTCCTAGCCTTCTGTCCTGTATAGCATGAGGGACCCAACTAGAGTCCGGCAGCCTTGAAATGGTCCTGCGCGAAAATTTCTGCGCACCCCCTACCTGTCCTCGGCTACCCCCACTCCGGGCTCCTTCCTTCCCGTACCGTTTCTCCCTAACCAGCATCACGTCATCGTAGTTGCCAGCTCTTGTCATTTCGGTTCTCTCTCTCGGTTTTGCTCGCTTATGTCTGTTTGCTAACATAGGAAGTTATATGTAATTTTCCACGTTAAACTTGCGAATAAAGAAGTTTATTAATATTTATTTATGTTATATTGATTTCCCTGCGCCGGAGTGAAGAAAACTGGCAACACTGTTTACCTCTCCTCCAGTCTGTGTGTGTGTGTGAGAGAGAGAGAGTGATTAAAGAAAGGGAGATAAGGCCGGGAGTGAGGATATGTAGGGAGGGAGGGCTCCACGCACCGTTCACCGAGAAGGACCATTTCATTACGGCCGGAATATAGGCGGAATAATCATTGCTGCAGCCAGCTCAATCGGTCGTAGGAACGCGCATGCGTTGTTGGAAAGCGAAAACCCTGCCACCACCTCAAGGTCGTCGGTATAGAGAGAGATTATCATAGTAAGTACTTTTCCCGGGGTGGGTCACCATTTTCGCATTGACCTTTCTCCCCTCCCGTATGTTTCAGAGAGGGGCGGAGCGAGAGGACCGAGTGGGAAGGGGATCCGCGGCAGGGGAGGAGGCGGAAGAAAGGGGAAGAAGGGGGAAGTGACGTAGAGGGAAGGGAAGGGTGGGGTCAGTTACCCTTTGTCGACCCCCTCCCCCCACCGGGAATTGGCGTGAATGGCTTCGGCGTCAATACAAAAAAATAATGATCGCTCCGAATCGATCAACGGAAATTGAATAAATTTGCGACTCCCAACATTAAAATTTGCACATCGGTTTAGGGCTGTTAAATAATGCTTCGGGGTGGACGCGAAGAATTTTTGATTGCCGAAGGATCTCTTTGCCTGGGCGAAGGAGCTGAATGCCGAGGACCGGAGATGAGACGTGAATTTGTTTACGATAACCCTTCATTTTTTCTTTTTTGAGATTGAAAAAAAAAATCCTGTATCGGCGTGATGGGACGAGACAAGTCAATCAAGCGACCACCCCCGATCCAGAATACAGCCTGATCTCCCCCTCCCGATTGTCTGCCACCCTCCCCTCGCATGACGAGAATAAAATTGCTTTCCCACGCCCTTCGGTTTACCGAGCAAATCGGGTTTTATTTTCGAGGAGAGAAGCACTCGATTGGAAACGGTGGCAATTGAACGAACGATTCGGTATACTGTGTGGAAATCCGTTTGAAAATACCAACTTTGTAAATGTTTTTTTCGACGCTATCAGGAGGATACGCAATTTCCACAAGCTTAAAGGGGCATTAGTAGATTAGTAGTCACACATCTCACAGGTTAGTGAAGCCATACTGCGATTGCATTTTATAGTTTTGCGTTATAACTGTGAACAGAGAAAAATACTTTTTATATATTTTGTTTTGAATAATTTCTAACCAGTAATTTCTCGGAAAGAGCACAAATATGAATCACATGGCATTAATAATACTTTCAAACTTTAGTATTTTAGAAAAACACTATTAGAGTGACAAAGAACTCTATAGTAGAGACAATTTGTCATGGATATAAACTATTATTCCTTAATTGACATTACGTTCCCCCTGATATTACTTACAAATAATTTCAGTAATTATTGCCACGACTCTGTGGTAATAACAAGAGCAGCAGAGCAAAGAAGGCTGGGGACATGAAATGAAAATCGAATATTGATGAAATTAAAATGTATATCTCGCGTGACGAATGAGAGGTCTCTATGAAAGGTGAGTTAAAGGGCCACCCAACGGTAGACAAAAAGAAGCAGGAAAGGAAACTTTACTGAAGGCAGAATTACTGATTCAAGGCTTTGGCTCTCTGTCTCTCTAGTCTTTGATGACAAGAGAGACAGACGGAAAGAATATGTGAACTTGCGGTCACCTGCTTCAAGCATAAATCCCCTGACTCGGGTGACCGTAAACGGCATTGAAGCAGTGAAGGAATTTCACGGATGACAGGATAGCTGGGAGAGTTTCCTTGAACCAATAATGAGGTCAAATCTGATGAATACGATTCCTAATTTTTCTTCTTATTTTCTTGGGAGTATGAAAAAAGAAAAGGAGCAGAGTAATTATCATAATGAAAGGTCAAATGAGGATTCTTCAAATTTGTTTCCTAGCAACTATCATAATATTCTCATATGAAAAAACATTTAACTTGATTAGATGCATATTTAAAGCTTAGAATGATTCTAGGATACTATATTATTCGAATAAATTGAAACTACTTGTAATTAAACGGCCAAATTTTGTTTTCAATACGTATGGCTTTCCATTCCCTCTCGCCGGTAAGCACACATAGCGGATTTAATTTAATTTATCACTTTTATTCTGCAGAAAAGATTTAAAAATCTATCTATGATAGCTATAAGAATCTATGAAACGAAATATGATGTTTTGAAAATAAATGTTCATCCCCTTTCCGGAAAAATTTAAGGCGTTCCATAGGGAAATTGTTTCGTGTTGCATGAAGTAAACGCACCAAATTTTGTAATATCGAGGCCTCGCTCTTTTTCTCCCCATAGTGAGTAACCGTCACATTTTTTTAAATATGACAGTTACTCATTTGATACCTACCCAATCACACCACACCCAATCCCCGTCATTTCCATTTGATGACCGTTGTTGGGTGCCGTGAGTGGTTGCGAGAGAAATATCACCGAAACGGCATCCCTTTGATGTCCCGCATCTGTGCCGGATCCCCTTTGGCTCAAATCACGCAAGTGAACTTTGATTATGCAGAATTTGTATCTCGTGAACAATTTCGAATGAGTTGAGGCACACCTGTCCCGAAACATGATCTTTCCTGATCGTATGTCTACGACCTATTTCACTTTCCTTCCGCCCACCTCTCCCCCACTCTCTCTCTCTCCCTCTCTCTCTCTCTCTCTCTCTCTCTCTCTCTCTCTTTTTTTTTTTCCCATCCGATATTTTTTCCCTTCGGTTATGTATGTGCTTTGAATATAGGGAAATATATTAATGCCATTTAATACAGTGAAAATACAGTTGATATTCATAGGTCTGCTTTATTGTATTATATATATGTGTGTGTGTGTGTATGTTAAAAAATTAGTGAGTTTCTTTATATTTTTGTGTTTTTGTCTCAAATATCCTCTCACGTGTATGAACCGATATATATATATACGTATATAACTTCCTGTTCTTCTCTTTCCGTCATAATATTAATTGGGAGTCTACATCATACTCCCGGTGTTATCCTAATTCAATCTTATTTCAATACTTTTGCGAAACTTATACCCAGTATGAATATATTCAAGCCGCTAAAATTTTTTATACGCTACCAGCTCGCTTAAATCCCTAACATAAGGTTTTTTTCCCAGGAATCTCCCTTTCCCAGATGGAATTTCCCCTTTCTCTTCGTAAAAAGCCTTAAACGAATCAACTTCTTCCGCATTTGCTTTTAGCACTGGAATGCCGATCCAGTTTCAACATGTATAAATGAGAGAAAACATTAGTGCCTGATCCGCTGTGCAGCCAGTGCAGCTTTCCTTGTCCGTAAGACTGTGGCACGGGTTTCCTCAACCCTTCTAACTTAATATGAGCTCTCGGCATGTTCTCATACCGAAATTTGATTTTATGATTTTCCTCCCTATCATCTCTGCATAAAAGAGGAGAATAAGTCTATAGGAGGAATCCGAACGTGTCAAAAAAATTGGATAGCATTAAAACCAACGGGACGTTGAAATCTCACTAGATGTTATGCATGAAAGAATATTAGGAAAGTGACCCAGGTGTACAAAGGAGCTATTCAAGTAAATGTAAATATCTTGCTAGGAATCATAAATGTGGAGTTTGCATCTGATTTTTTATACTAAATGAAATGTAACTTTCTATCCCACGTGACATTTATTGTTATTTCTTAAAAAAGTTATGTGGAATTAAAAAGTAACTTCTACATTTGTTTTTGGAGAATATTCACAAAAGTCATGCCCAATATAATTAAATTTCACTGATTGTTCAAGTTTAATGCCAAACTTGTATAGGTCGTTCTGATAGTAAAAAGCTCTTTATCTCTATCATGCATGGTGTAACTGATAGCACCCATAGGTACCTACTTCAAACTGTTGGTATTCCTACCAGTATGAAATATATTGTACTCCAATATCAGAATGCTAAACATTCTCCTTTGGATCCCATTATCTCTCATCTTCCCCTCCTACACCTATTCCGTCTCCTTGGAGTATTTTCACTGATCCCTCGTCTCTTTAACAGTCCGCTTCTTATCTGCTATCACCATTAAGACGAATTTGAAAGTTTTTATTATTATTTTTTGATCTTATTAAGAGTACGATGTTAAATCAGTCAAAAACCCCTTTCTTAGAACTACTTCTTATCCATCTACTTATTTTGGATGAATTATTTGCAATGGTTTTTCTCATGGTAAAATTAGAGATATAAAAGGGGATTTGAATGATTTCATGCTCTAATTTCCTTTCTTTTGTTTCTTTCCAATATTTTACATAAATTTGATAACTTTTTGCTTGAAAATGAAAAATACTGATTTAAACACAAATTTGGGAATATTTAAGTCTATTCAGAAGATCCTTGTTACTTGGTTATTCGAATATAAAAGGATGAGTGGTCAATGTTCCTAAAAATGAGTTTGAGAGCTCACTTAACAGTGAGAGAACAATGACCCTTAAAATTCCAATTATAAATTTTATTTTCAAGTTATGCGGCAAAATTTTTTCCATAGTAACCATATAAACATAAACTCAATATACACACCATAATTATATTGAATTATATACCGTTTAGCCGTTGAAAACACATAATGATACCTTATTTTATAATGTCATGGTTCCACGAAGTTGCGTCTGAATCAATGAAATTTTTGCACTCCTTATCAATCTGCAAACGTTTTTCGCTTTTTATAAGACGATATTTTTAAAAGTTTATTTTTATAAGGTGTTCCAGTCGTTTTCCACTAATAATTCTCTGTCATTTTAGAACGAAGACCATAATGAAACATTTTTTTTGTGATCCGTAATGTCTTCAACGAATTTGGGAAAAATAGCTTCCTTTCAAAAAACGACCGAATAATGGATGAAGAAAGCTTACACTCACGAAATAATCAACACAAATATAGTTAATGCCAGGATCGTGCGTTAAACGTAGTTCAAAAGTAGTCTACAGCTAAGAAGTACCCTGAAAGGCAGCAGAAGGGCGTGTGGCTGGGTGTGATTTAACACCAGGCATACACTTCCACATGCACACAATCAAAACATTGCTAAACACAAAAAATTATTAATCACAAAAAACATGCAAAGACATTAAGCATCTCATTAATTTTAATAAATGTGAGGACTATGCTAGGAATTATAGGTAAATTTAGATCCTTAGAAATAAAAACCTCAGAAAAATAAGGTTAGACGTTATTGGGACCAAGAACAAAATTTGGAAGCCACCGACCAAATCAATTTCATTTGTTGTCTGTTTCGACTATTGCAAAGGGCTTAATAACGAAACTTTTTTTCCTAAAAAATACCTTTGTTTATGAAAATTGAACGGTTATTTCATCAACCCTTCCGATTTTCCTCTTGAACCTAAAAAATTGCTCGACAGTCACTCAGTAAGTGCCAATACCTATCAAAACTCTGCGTGAGCTCAACTGTGTTTAGGTTTAATGTAAATAAGGATGCAGAGCATGTCATTTCTAGGGTTAAGAATTTTTACACCACACTTCAAATAAGGGACCTAGGTATATTCATTAAGATAGCGTGCTCATTTTTGTCTTATTTTCCTTCCCGTTCCCGTCAATTTGGGTATTATTTTTTAACATTAAAGGCTATTGAATAGACGGACGTGAAGTGAAAAACGGTCATTGGTCCCTCGGGGGACAGAGGGAGGAGGGATACAATCGGTCGGGATGCAACGATCCAAGAAGCGATAAAGGTTCTTTGTGGGGCGCCGGAGTAATGACCTTGGGAATGAGAAGGATGTGCCGCGGCCTTGTCCAGAGGTATTGGTGCCCGAGGAAACTTTTGACGTGCACAGTAATTAATTAGAGATCCACTATAGTGTTAATTAATGGACTGGAGATAATATATGAATTGGTGGGAAGAGGGGGGAAGGGGAGAGAGGACCGTTCGTAACCTTTCGCTTCCATGATTTTCGGAGGACGGGAATCATTTTTTTATATTTTTCGTAGACGTAAAAGTCGGAGATTAAATTTCAATTACCCCTGCGAGTTTTTAAGCTGAGAGACTAGAAACAAGATGCATTACACATGTTTTACACACATACTTCTACTTCTACGTGTTACCCTGCAAGCCGCCGCAGGGGTGTGTGGCAGAGGGTGAAACATTCAATTGCATTCATAATGCGAATTCAAATGAAAATATTAAGAGACATATCACACACAGAATGAATCCACTCGCATGCAAAACAAAATAGCGGAACATCATCCACATCATGCGGGACACTGTTAAGACTCCTCACTACAAACATGCACGAAAGCAACTACAAATGCCGTCGCAATATGCAAGGTCCAAACGGGAGCACTTCCCCTTCTAAATTATCAACGTATTTTCACGCACGACTAACTCCCTTAACGGTGGAAACAATGAAGTGGTTTCACGACCTTAATGGGGCTGGGGGAGGAGGTAAGAAGAAAGGGCCCTCTCTCGCGGGCGGGTAGTTAGGGGGTGGGGATTAAGTGAGGGGCAGGGAGATAAAGGGGGGTCACCCAATGAGTGCTAATGGCATTTTAGGAAAATTTCGCAATCGGTAAGGGCATACGCAGCCACCTATCACGTGGAACGCCAGAAATCATCGAAGTAATGGGGAATGACGTTGAAATCATGATTTGACAGGTGTTGTAAGTCAAGTCACCCGATCCAATGAGCTATAATTGGATTACTACGTGACATATGGTGAGGTCATTTATTTCCGTCGGACCATCCACAACGCTTTCGCACTTCGGGAGGTCGAAAACTTGTCTGGAACTGGATTCAGTGGACATTGGAGCCTCGAACTACCTATAGGAACCGATTTTGGCGTCCTGAAATACTCAATTCATACTCTTTGGTCTCCAAGGGATTCTCATCACGGAATAGATGGCTGTTATCTTTGACGAAAAAACTCACCGCAAGAAAAATAAACTCACCGCAAGTAAATTATAGTCTAGTTTTTTCAATACGATAGCACTAGGCTAATTACGGTGGCACATTAAAGCACTTAATAACAAGGGCGAAACACATCCATGCCATAAGTGGAAAATGATCGCAGGTTAGAATCCCTAGCCGGGATTATAACCTGTGATCTCCGGATTGGCTGACGAAGACCGAGGCCGGCGTTGTATACATTCATCCACATACATAAATATATATATTCACACGGACACACGCACACACTTATAAACATAGAAACACTTTAAAGACTCACGTATTCAATTTCGGAACTTGCATACCCCTTCGTCGGTCTGGGAGAACGAAGGGGCAAGAAGCCCCGCAATGTTTCTTAATATGTGTTTCTATCTATGTGTGTATGTGTATAAGTGTGTGCACTGCTCGTCTGAGTTTTCCTGAAGTGTTTATAATATATATATAACGAACAGACGCACACACTTATAGATATTCACACACAGAATACATTCGTTGTCTACAGCCTTAACTATGAGAAAAATAATGTTCCAAAGTATTATATTCTCACGATACTTGAGTGTTAAACAATAAAGTAAGATGTGGAGGTGAAAGTATCGTTGGAATTGTACCCATGGAACTAGCCACAAATGAAAAAGAATTGCAAGAACACAGGTCAGAGGAGAACTTCGAAACCACTTGCATTCTACCTACTTCTTAGTACTTGGCAGTGAAACAGTATTTCCAGCTCTGCGAGTAACCGCGGTGGCGGCTGTGTTATCGAGCGAGAGTATAACGTGGGTTTGCATTTCTCCTCCATTTGGACCTCCTCTCCCCCCCCCCACCCCCCCCCCCCCCAAGCATAATAAAGGTGCGCAAAACTCGTTCCCCTTCCTCCTTTTCCGCGAAAGGCGAATCAAGTTTTTCCAATCCCTTGGCAATAGAAGTGGATCTTAGGATTCTTTATTCCATTCGAGCGCTTCTTAAAGTCACAGTTCGTCCCGGGAGATACACCAAGTGCCCGCCTATTCCGAGAGGCATGCATTTGCGATGAACATTACCCAGTTGTGTGCAACCGCCATTTCCGTGGCATTTGACGGCCGCCGACCTCTGGCTGAACACCCGCACTCACTCACGCACGCATCCCCCCCCCCCCCGCCCTGAATGTTTGTTTACACCCCTTGGAGATGGCAGTTG
>WURS02449584.1:0-14288 GCA_011762765.2 Rhinocypha anisoptera
TTTATAAATAAATCGAAACGTCGGCAATGGAATAATTGTAGTTGTAATTGGCCAAATCCCTCGAGACAACAAAATCATATATATATATATATATCTGAGCGTACGATGAAATTAATGTGATTTAGGAATTGCGGATGCTGATATCCTTTCACTCACAAACAAAAATTCAACGACAAAATCAAAAACAGCATTGCGACCAGTTATTAAATGAAACCATCAGTTTTGTATATGCACTTTCCCTTCCCTCAAACGTCCCTTGGACTAAAAGGAGAAGGACATGAATAGGAAAAATCTTCCCGCCCTCCTTATTTGCTTAAATAGTTAACCAGAGCTCCCGGTGAGTTTTTTCGAGTTCCCCTCCCCGAGTGTGTTTTCATCCCTTCTCTCGGAAGGGGGATGGGGGGACAAAGCATTCATGCATGCATTGTCCCTCTCAGGGAACAAGTCCTCCCCGAATGTTCCCTGACAAGGCCTCAGCCTTTTTTTGGGGGGGGGGAGGGGAAAACCCTCACCCTCCATTCTCCCGGAGCGTCCACTGGGACGTTGGGGTTTTGAAAACGACGGGTTTTGTTGTCTACGTGGGGGAAGGTATACCGGGATCGAGACGAGGAGACGTCAAGGAAGAAACGACGGAGCGGATGGATTCCAAAATAATAAAATGCAACTCAGAGGATGAGTTGGACCAAGTACCTACCAAAATTCCCTTCCCAGAAGTCGTGTCGCGGAATCTTCTCTAAAGAGCAGCAGCATGTTTCTTTATGCCTTGGAAAAGTACGTGACACCAAATTATTCCCCCACGCAAAACGTCGTGCCTGTTGCATCAATGCATGAGCAACAATATGTTTCGTTACCCCCTCCTTCCTTTTGTACTACAGTCAGCATCAGCCGTGGCCTTCTCCACTAAGCCTCTTCGGGATTGTCTCTTTCTGTCTTTTTGCTGCCATCTTTGTGCACCCAGTGTTTGCGGGTCTTCCGTGGTGCCATTTTCCCATATTTTCTCTATGGTCATCCTCTTTTCCTTTTGAATTATTTTTAAAAAATCTGTTTAACTATTCCGTAATCAGTCACTCGTTCACTATGCACGTTCAATTTAAAAGATCCTGTGCTTTCCCGGCATAATTTTTAATGGAATTCTTCTTGGGTCTCCAATCGGGTATGTGTCGAATAAGGCTCCAACGTTTCAACAGCCGACCCGGCCATCGTCATCAGGGTTACTCTGATGACGTTGGCCTGCGGTAACTGATAACTCGTCCATCGTCATCAGTTACCCTGATGATGATTGGCCGAGACGACGTCGGAGCCTTATACCACATTTACCCGGTTGGAGTCCTGAGAAGACTTCCATTACGTTCAACGTACTTTGTGCTTTTATGAATCATACTGTACCCTCATTATTTATCAGTTTACCCATCTAAGTACTGTGTCAGTTTCAATGTTTTATATGCGATGCGTAGGACAACAGATGTTTAAGTCAGTGTAATATTCACATTCTATATAGAGCAGTGATAATCTTTATAGTCTTCTAAAGGAGGAGACGCTACAGTCGTATGGAACTCCTTATTGCTTTTACTTCGATTCCTTATATTTTTAACGCCCATAACGATTTTCCTGTCACCCAAAAACTTCTTTCCTGTCCTTTCTCTTCATTTTCACCGAAGGAGTTTTCTTTCCATTATAGATTTTCTGGGAAATTGTTATTCTTCCGAGCACGTCCGACAAATTTAATTTTCCTTTTCTCCGTCTTCTTTATTATTAATAATAAAGGTGATAATATGTCTTTATTGGGGCGAGATTGAGACTAGATAGTCCCTTCTTTCACCTAATCCTTAGAATTGATATTGAATTCTTTTCCTTTTTAACTTCCTTAGAGTGTGCATGCTGATTCTCTTGTCTGTCCAGATTTTTTCTGTTATACTTCTCCAAATCCGTATTTCCATCGATCAAAACAATGAATTTTCTCTTTCTCATTGTTCAAGTTACATTTTCGTGTAATAAAATACTCCAAGAGAGATTTCAGTGAAATATTTTCTGATTAATAAAGTAATATATTTGTTTCCTATATCATTCGTTTGAGTTCCGTACAATTGCTTTACCAGAGATATCCGTATTTTCACTGAAGATGGTAATCTCTTATCTCTTTGTCATGACTCTCGCCAAATAGTAGGACCCTTCTGCTTGATTTTGCTCAGATTTTCCTACCAATAAATTAATTTGGAGTTCCATCAACTTTCTAGAAACTACATAGGTGTGTAGGTATAGCATATCTACATAGGTTTCATGATTGACGATAATGCATACTCAATATTAGATGTCAATAGAAGAGGCTAGAGTGGAAATACTTCACTTATTATGAATGTATGGGTCATTAAGAATTCATAAAAAGTTTTAACTAATTATATTTAGCATTTTATGTATAATATGTGAGTAACTTTGGCATTATTTCCTTCATTGAATAAGAATGTCAACATCCACCTCAAAGAAACTTTTGTTGTAGTAGTAGTATTTTTATTTAAAGGGTGCTTCGACGGCTATGCTCATTTTGGACCTATTCAAATCATTTGGAAATCCCTATTGGACAAAAACAACACCCATGCTCTGGGTGGGACTCGAACCCGCCACCTTTGGGTTAGCCGGCAAATGCGCTACCCTCAGTCTAACCTGGCCGTCACATAGAATCAGCTCCGCGAATATTTTACTCATAATTAGGGTATTAGTTGAACTACAAAGAATTGATTAGGATTCAAAATGTATTTTTATAAGAGACAAGGATTGACTAGTTAATAATGGATTCACTGCAATTGTAGTTTTACTTATTTCTGGTTTACTACTGGTTCCTAATTCGACTGCATCATCTTATTTAAATTAATACAGTGGCTCCTTTTCTATTATTACTACCTCTCTCCATCTATGATTCCATTCCCACCTCTTCTGTCGTCTCCTATGCGTCACTAATTCCTCCAAAGTTCATTCATTCTAATCCCCATGTTTCATATTCAGTAAAACTTCCCCTTAAGTATTCCGAATAATATTTACGTTTTACCTTCATTTGGGTGGTGCCTCAAGGTACTGGAAGCCGTTTCCATTCATTCACAAAATGACGTAGTATTTTTTTCAAACAGACATCCATCGCCATGCAGCTATCCGTATTATTTTCATTTAGGTTTTTTTTCTAACATATATTCTACCGCTCTTTATTTGATAATGTTCAATATTCTCTTCTCTCATTTATTGGAATATATACGTGGCTCATGCTGTCCTTTCAAAACTTTTCTCTGTATTACAGTGTTTTCACCTCCTGATATTTACCTCCTGATTGTACTTTCCTCCCATATGTTTTTTAACTTGATTTTTTATTTTTATGGGTTTTTATTTCGTTCCAGAAGTTTTTTCAGGTGCATTCTCAATCTATTTTTCTTCAATTATCCTACAATAAATGTATTTTCATTACTTTTTTGTTTTTTAAACATTAAGGACTTATTATTGCAATATTGTGATCAATGTGAACAGGTATTGTAATTATTTTTTTATTCCTAAAAGTATTGCTTTGTAAGAGGTATGTTCCTTATCGCACGGGTTTAGTCTATGAGATCTTACATTTCCAAGTAACTTCAACAACTGAACATTCTCAGCGAAAGATTTTGAAAATGTTTCGTCACTGATTACCGAGTGTTATTTGGTTTCTTTATTCGTTCCCTAATGCATAAATATCGGGAATAATTCTTCATTTTGGCATCCTACAACTCTTGAATGTAATCTATTAAAATTAATTCGTTTCTCATTTTATGATTTTCTCACTCCATCTATATCTTTTTATGCATATTTAATCATCTTAATCCGCTTTCTATCAGTAAACATTTAGTTCGTTATCCGAATCCATCTCAAGTTTCCATATAAATTACATCATTCTTTAATACGAAACGCTTCCCTCCTGCTGAAGCATTATTCGGAAATATTACACGTACCACCTTATTTCCATTCACGAATGACTTTTGATAGATTCTGTATTCACGATCCGCGTGACCAGATAATTGTGCGAAAATTTTATGAGTAAGAGGTCAACATAAACACAAAACTTAACTCGCGGTCGATACCTTCAAAGAAGGGACGAGAGAGAGGGAGACCCTTTTTCTTGGTGAATTAAACACGAACCGCTAAACATTTCAATCTACTGTTAGTTTCATACGAAACCGGAGAGAGTCAAGTGCGTCAAAATGTTCAAGATCGAGACTTTCTTCTTGAGAAATGTAGTTTACATTTCGGAGACACGAAAACAGCCGCACGGCGTTCTGTCTCTCGGAATTTTAATGAAGGAGGGAAGTCCATGTTTCTGCAATTTCGAGTGACCCTCGCGGAAATCAACCAGAAAATGGTGGACGGGTTTTTAGCGTTTTGGTTTTACACTTCTAGTGCACGCGTCGGAAAAAGGAGCGACGCTCGCCGAATACGAGTTTGTTAATTTGCGCGCGGCGGAGAAGAGAAAGAGAGGGTTTCATCGCCATGCCCCTCTCCATCCTCCCCCTCGCCTCCTTAATTTCTACGACTGCGGATTTTCTTAAAGGCCCCGTGCAATGTCATCGGTCCTTCTGCATTGTAAGCATGAAAACCACTCTCTTGCCTTTGATATAATTCATCCCTTCCCTGAAACGTAAGAGTTTACAGGCAGGAGGGCGGGCATTATACATCCTTCCCTTTCTCAAAATAATCCTGACTTGTGTATATCCATAGATCTTCAATCCCTCACCTTCTAACCGATTCATTCAATTTTACAAAAGGTTATTTCTCCTTAATTATAATAAAAATTCCTGGTAATTATTTCAGAGGACTTATAGTAGTATCACTACGCATGGTGTGGAATAATAGAATGTAAAATCTACGTTAATGGATTGCGATGAAGATCAAGGGTGATTTCGTGAGTATAATGAAGAAGGATTTAAAAAAGGCCACCATGTGGCAATAAGAGAAGTAACACTAGTCAGAATCAATAATAGAGTATGATGAGGGACAACCTATTAAATTGGTGTAGTGATTCTGATCGAAATTGAGCCAAAATTTCTATGCTTCACTCTCTATACATACAGAAGACATTTATTTGTATCTAATACTTTTTAAGTTAGGAGAATTTTTACTTACCTTGGTGATTTCTACTCGGACCAGGTGTTCTGCTACCGACGTTTTAATGGCAAACTATCATCGTGCTTAGAGTGTCAAGACACGGAAGAATATGGCGGAGGTTGACGTTGAATGCCTTACCCGGTGGAAAGCCCGTGAAGAACTCACCAATATCATACGTCGGAAAGCCTCAGATCTTTTAACTTACATTGTTAGCGTTGATATATTTTTTATACGTCCAATCAATAAGAGGAGAGTATATCTTAGTCGTTTTTACGCCGACATAATATCATGTAAGTCGCCAGAAGGGTTTGTGTCAGGAGATGATTAGTTGAAGTTGATTTTTCGATCTTCCAAATTAATGATTCTCAGTCAAACCACCCAGTCACTTTGATTGGACCATAAAAATCGATCACATGTATTGCTCTTCGATTTCCTGCAATCTCTTTCCATGTTATAATTTCACTCTAATTCTCTCTCTCTCTCTCTTGTGAAGAAATCTGTGATTATCAATGGAAGAATTTTGTATTTTTAAACGTCTTCAAAAGTTTTACCTGGTCAACTCTATAATACACACTTACACTTGACACATTCACAAGTAGTACAATGTTGAATGCATCCCTATAAGAGAAATTTTGCTGGAATTGTCATTACTTTTTAAAAAAATTTCCCAAATGTTAAAAATTAGGTACCGAGGGGTAATCAATACACTGTGTAATAAAAATAAATATGCATAACCCCCATTAGTTATACTGTAATTATAAAGTAGTTACTTGTGGGTTCGAAAGTAATATATTTGTTTATAGTATTTTGTGTAAGAAACGCTTTGTTCAATACCTCAATATTATAAAACGGTGTTGACTTACCTAAATAAAAATGAGAGTAACTGACAAAAATCATGGATAATTCATCTCAAATAGAGAGTTAAAAAAATGTAAACTTAAATGAAATGCTCTGAACCGACAAATAGAAAGGCATATCATAATTCAAATTAAATTTTTTCCAGAATTCATACGATATTATGAACTCATTTTCTACTTAGTTATGGGCATGCTTCCTTACGCTATTTCCTCTGCCAAGAAAACAAGATTTAGATTATAATTGTGGCCCATTTCCAAATCTTTCTTATTCAAATGTAACCGGATGCTGTAAAATAGCTCTGGTATGAATGAACAAATGGGCAAGAGGAGAGTGAAATCAAGCCATACAGAACACATCCCCTTAGCATACATACGACTTAATGAAGCTTGAGTGTATTTAAAAGAACCATTAATCTGAATATGGTATTTGTCTCAGGAAAGGTCTCTCTCACTGTCTCTCCCCCCCTCCCTCTTCTACACTCTTTTTCTCTCTATTTCCTTCACTCTCTCTTTCTCTTCCTATCTTTCTCCCTCTCTCTTTTTCTTTCCAGTTCTCTTCTCTGAAAAGGTGAATGATAAAAATAGTACGTAACAGCATTAAATTTACATTCTTCCCTTTTGTAGTGATTTTCGTAAATGCAAGACTTCGAATCAATGCGTTAAAAGGAAACATAGAAACACCCACCTTTCTTTTAATGACATTGACAAAGCATTATGCGTTTATCCGTGATTATCCTTCTGGCCTAAGTGCACACATAAGTAATTATTATAATTAACGCAAGCAACAAAATCTCCTTAGGATATTTATGTTCCTTACCTTAAATTTATCGGAAATAGGCATTGGTATTTTTATTAATATTTCACGCTTTCAGAATTTTGAGGCACTCTCTAATTTTGTTATAACCCAGGTATTGGGTTAAAAAATTAGTATCTAGTTAAAAGTGAAAAACTCAAGGAAAAAACTACAAACTTCCGGGTAATAAATAGAAGTTTGCATAAGGAACAATGAAATTTTAGTTCCATATAATTCAGGATTTTTCCTATGAAATTTGAAAGGATACGTGAAATTTCCCATAATCCTCTATCAAGGGATTGTTGCTGTAATTCTTGTTTAAGTATACCAAGCGTAACAAATCTATTTAAAAAATCCAATTACAAGCGTATTGATGATTGAAAAATAAGAAAATAAAGTCCAGTCGACTTTTAAAATCTTTTCTCCAATTGCACAGGCACGGAGAGGACCTGCTATTCGACATTGTATGTGCTTGAAGTCGATATCTTTGATTGAATGCATTACGAGAAACATCAATTAGCACAATTCCTCTCTGACAACAAATATATAGGGGCAGAGACAGAGTGAGAGGGAGCCGTATATCTCATTTCCACTTGACAGTGACGACGGCGCAGGGTGAAAGTAATGCGCCGATTGTCAATTCCTACCGGTCGGTAATTCAAACTACCCGTCCGCTCAAATATTTGTGGCAAGTGAGAGTAAATCATTTTGTGTACAATAAAGGATTCCGACCACCAGCGAGGCACAGGAAACATACTAATAATTCGATAGGGTGGTCACCGGAAAGAGAGCGGTCACTGAGAGGAAAACGCAGTGGGGCAGTGTCACCCGGGGATGTCGTCACCTCCGCTAGAGGTGACGCTCCGCTAGAGGTGACGCTCCGCTATAAGTTTTCATCTTCCCAATACGCCAGTTAAGTTACAAAATTGACGGGAAAAAATGCCATCAGCAGTGTCTCAGCAAAAACCTCACTGGTGAGGTTAGTGGATGTTAAGAAAACCAAAAATTATACAAATTTGGGCATGCGTTTGTTTATAATCGCAGTTTAATTGCAAAAATTGGCGATTTTTTTTGTTTCTATCAAAGTAAGTTTCAGTTTTAGCGGAAAGCTAATAAGAAGCTGATTGTAGATATTTAAAATATCTACAATATGAGTGGCTGCAAGTGAAGATGGCTTATTAATTTATTAGTTTCGTTGTAAAATTACAGAAGACCCTAAAATGAGCCATTGTTTAAACAAACATTATTCATCAGCACAAAGATTTGAAATCACATTTAACTATGCTAAAAGCTACATCATGACGTGATTTCAAATTTATGTGTTTTCCTCGAAGGATTATTTTTTCTTGGATTAGTATTCTAAAAAAAAAACGCAAGGAATATGTCGGGCACGTTTCATTTTATTTATTTTTATTTACTTATATATTACAATGCGGGTTGACGTGAAGTCTGTGGCATGTTACATTTCACATTATTAATTAATTATTACACTTCTGTTGTTAACAATGCACCTCAATAAATCGTTCATCTTAGCTAATTCCTCGAATCTGCGATGAAGAGTTATAATTTACACGAAAGAGTTGTGTTAGGTTGGTAAATTAATTGGTGCTTCCTACTAATTCAGTGATTTTTTAGAACACGTAACCCACGGAAATAATAAGCAAGGGTATTATTTTTACTACAAAGTTGATAAAAACGATTTAATTCGGTTATTGCCACCTATAATTATGCTCCATTTAACTTTGGTGAACACGTAAAAACACCGATGTGAGAGAAACTCGATTAAAATAGAGTATATAGAAATAGATAAATTTAATCTCTTTAGTTTTTATTTGGTGAAAGTTATTAATATATATAATGGTGGAAATAAATTAAGTGATATTTTCTTAAAGAGGGACAGCGGGATTACAAATAAATGTTGTAATAATTCCTTACAGAAAGGGACAGGCAGAGCAATTATATTGGCGTCCCAGCAACAGACGCATTAGCGAAGAGAGGTTAATTAATAACGGAGGCCACTAGCAGGGAAGGACAGAAAATATTACGAAAACTTTGCCATGGAGGGCAAATGAAGATGAAAACACTTGGTTTTTCCACATTAAAATATTTTGTTAATAATTACGACCTAGGTTTCCACTTGAAAAGTCATCTTCAGGTCGATTTGCAAGTCCTAGGTCGTAATTATTAATAAAATATTTTCATGTGGAAAAACCAAGTGTTTTCATCTTCATTATGAATAGCTTCCACAAAGTAACTCCTGAAAATACCCAATTTATCAAGCTGTGATTAGTCAGCCAATGAAACATTTCCAGGTCTTACAGAATGTATTGCATACAAGGGTTCACAAAGTGATAATAAGTAATAATAAGTAAACCAGAGTAATGTAATATTAGATATAGTAAAGGCCAAAATTAAACATCAAAGTAGGAGAACATTATTAATTCATAAAAAAAAGGTAATTCACTTCAGTGTTCGTTGGGCAGTGTTTTCAAGGAAATAACCCATAGTAGTAATGGCTTATGAAGAAGAATTGTGTTAGCAAAGGAAGTATTTGCATGGAGAGAATTGATGAAGGGGGTAATTTCATAAGTTTGTTTAGAAAAGATTTGTGAAAGCTCTATTTTTGGTGAATTACATGACTCAGACACCAATCATCGAGAAAAGAGGATGAAAACAGCCTTTTAGATGTGAATATGGAGAAGGATAAATAGTGTCTTTATTTCAGGACAATATTGAGACTGTAGAGTCTCCTCTTCCCACCAACCTTAATTACACAAGGGTGGAGAAAATAAAATATACAGAAAGAAAGATGAGGTGTTATGTAGGTATAGTAGTAAGTTTCTAGAATAGTCATGGGGATGACAGGAAAGATGGATGCAAGAAATATTAAGAAGTGATGGAACATTGAATAGCATGTTTCAAAGGTACACTTTATAGTTTATAATGTCACTGACCACTTGCATATCTTAATATTTTTTTAATATTGTATTTTCTTTACTTTTCATATCAAAGTAATGTTTTGTACATTATTTTACAGTAAAGGCAGATAAGTGATATTTATTTAGGAAACTATTTAACCAACAATGTTTCACTGCAATACAGTAAAATTTGTTTATTTTCCTAAATGCTGATAAAATTAACTGTGTGCTTTTTCATTTCAGATTGCCTCGTCACCGTAAATACCTCACTCGATTATGTGATGAAGTTCATGACTTAAAATTTGAGAAAAATTGCACTGTGATTGTGATATACAGCTTAAATGACAATGTTTACAAAATGCTAATGTGAAGCATATATTTGTCCATGATATAATCCTATTGAACTTTGAAGTAAAAGACAGGAAAAATTTATGACAACTTTCTTGTATTGTTAATACCTCATTTGTCAAATACATATATTTATGGAGACCAAATTCTCCTCCATGGTATAAATTTTCATTTGATCTTTTTTTTTCATTATATTTTTTGGTTTCCAACAGTAGAGATTAATTTTTTTACATTAATTAATTTAAATACATCAAGTAATGTGGAAATTATGGTAAGCTAAAGGGTCCTAAATAATAATTAACTGATACATCATATACTCACATTGCATACATCTAATGTTGATAATCTTTTCCTTGGTAGGAAACTGTGCCTTACTTCAGTCTTAAAAGGTTATTTCATCATCATCATATGTTATCAATTTGATGATTGATTTGTAGCATCTCTCCAACCTATCCTATCACTTGCCAACGGATTTGTAGTTCCTGAGTCTAACATTCTCCTTTATTCTCTCTCGTACACCATCCTTGGCCTATCTCCAGGTTTCTTCCCTCATGAGATCCTTCTCAATTAGTTATTCACCAATTTTAATGACTTAATATCCATCACTTCTTTCCCTCTTATTGCAATTATAGTCTCATAAAATTTTCTTTTAATGACATTGCGAAGTACTTCTTCATATGTGTCCTGTCACTTTCCCAGTTATTGTAAAAAGGTTTATTTAACCTTAAAAATCATTTATAGTCATATGATGAGTTATGAATTGCATCAAAGTGAAGTTTCACAAATCAGACAAGGTTGAAAAAGTAGGTAGGTGTCTTAGTAGAACTGAAGAGAATATTACTGCATGGTGCTCCAAAATTCAATTAAACTTGGAAACATAATTCAGTTATGAAACCATTGATTCTCTTTTCATGGAATGCAATTCCTTTGACTTTCTCTGATACATAGTGAAAAACTCAACTTTCACAGCAGTCGGAGAATAAAGGAGTTGATCTCACCACTCTCCATTAAGTCTTTTATGTGTACATATTCCAACTATTTTTACAAGTATTTGACAAAATGTATTCTATTGAGTTGAAACGAAGGGCATATAGAATATAACAGAGTGGAGAGGTCAAGGGGGGTAGAGCAAGAAGGAAACAATTAAAGTAAGACATCATATTATTACCATATATAATCATATACAGTTTGAATTTTTGGAACTAAAGTTTTTGGATTAAACTCAAAATTCATACTATACTCAAGATACTTTTGAGTGTTTAAAATCTAAATCTCCAAAATTCAAAATTCCTTCATTCTACCATTAAACTGTAAGTCGGTTAGACAAGTGGGGTTATTCAACCAAAATGATTGAAACAAGGAATACATTGCAATCACTACAGAGAATTTTTGTGGTCTAAATATTGTTATTTTAATATAAAACCTATTTTACACACATCAGTTGTCATCTTTATTTCTACTCGTATCATTCTCACATCACGTAAGTGCTAATGAGTTGCAATAAGCCAACACAAATTGTGTTATCGACCAGGTTAGCATGGTGGGTAGCGCGCTTGCCGGCTAATCCAAGGGTCGTGGTTTCGAGTCCCGTCCAGGGCATGGGTGTTGTGTTTGTCCAGATGGGTTTTTTCTGTGATTTCAAGAGGTGTAAAATGACCATAACTGTCGAAGTACCCTATAAACAAAAATATTACTACAAATTGTGATTTTTGGCACTCATTTACGCAACTTAAATAAATAGATGAAGAAAAAAAAACTTTTACATTTTAGTCTGCATAACTAATAGTCCACAGAAAGGTTTAGATTGAAATATTTATGCTACTGAGTCATTTTTAAGTGTCACAGTTTTCTGCCAACCATGTAAATCATGAACCATTAAATTAACATTATATAAGCCTTACTTTTTCATCTAAAAACTTTACCACTATTGATATTTCACATCACTCAGGTAAATTTTTAAATTCTTCTTTGAGAATGATGCAACAGATGAAAATAATATTTAGAGTTAGGTTCAGAATTGATACCATAAGTAATATAAAATAAAGATTGTTAAATGCCCATTGATTTCACCTTTGAAATATTAGACATATAAAGTCAACATGATGAAAATCTAAGGTTCCTGTGCATAGAAAACTATCTTCTCTACACAAGTATGCATAAAGTAACTAAATTACTATATTTAAAATTTGAAGATATGACAGTATAAAACCTCCATTAAATAGATTTTGATTCATAAAACTATACATACACATTATGAACATCAATAGTTTTAAAGCAGACACACCAACCACATTGTGTTCCAGTAGTGGTATTTGTTTTAAGGATTTATTTTCCAACAGCATCAGACTTGTTACTGGAAGAATTTTTTTAGTTATATAGCATACACAAATAGATAGACAAAATGATGAGAGAAACAAGAAATAGTCATTCAATTAGAAATTTCCTACCAAATTATTCTTAACGAAATTCCTTAAAGCTTTCATGCCTTGATGTCTTTCCGTCTGTTTTCCCACTTGATTTATTTTTCCTTGTGAAAACTCTAGTACAAAGACTTGTTCAAAACAAAATTGTGCAAAGCCCAGTCAATGGTAGGAGATGAAATGCCCATGATTCTGGTTCAGCAAGTAGCATTCCACGGACAGAAACAGGATACCTATTTCAGATAAAATGTAAAAGATCTTACAAAATTATCTTGTATACCTAGATTTTGGAAATTTTGTCAGTAGTATATACATATATATAAATTTTATGAACTTTTTGTTTAACTTTCTCACTAACCAGCTCGACTTTAAAATGATCATAAAGGTAGATGCATTCTTGCATATTTTTTAATGGTTTATTAAAGTAAATAATAATGAGGTTTAAGGATTTTAATCTTATGGTTTGAATACATTCTTAATGAAGGGCAAACTCTAATTCATAGCCCTCAAACAACTGCATGGTACATAGGTGCATACTTGCTTACATATCTCCTTTGAAGTTTCTAACTAATTCAAACCACTGAAGCTCAGCAAGAATGATCTGTGCAGCCATAAAAATATTCAGCATTTATTTAAACCATTGAAGTTCATGAACAACTCTAGATGCATCAACCTTTAGTTTTTTTTGTTTGTATGTCTTTATGCTACTTTGTAATTTTTTCCATGCATCGATGAAATCTTTTTCTGACATTATGCCAAGTGAATTATGTAAATGAAAAAAATGGCATGATGATCCATAAAGTGAGTGTGCCCTCAAGCTAATTCTCAAGCTCAAGGGTGCCCTAAACTATTTTTAAAAGTATAAAAATTGTAACTGAAACCATATACCTTATGAAAAATAATCTTTGAACTGATAAAATATACTAATATATAGTTTCATTTTACAGAAATGAATAAGAATTTTAAAGTATAGGAGCACAAGCAACTTAAGATTCATGCAAATTACAACATGTAGCAATTGTCAAAAAATATTTTAAATTCATTTATGAATCACAAGGAGCATTATTTATAATGTTGACCACGACAAATATCGATTAATTTTCAAAAATGTTCCGGGCACTAATGGGTTAATATTGAATTTTTTAAATTGTGAAAGTATATCTTTTAGTAGAACTATATTTACCAGCAGCTCAGATTTCCAATTTCCAGTTTTGCTGGATATGCTATGAAACCATCCCACAGATCTTTATATTCGCTTTGTATAATTACATCTTCATGAATTACTTGGAGAAAATTGAGCAAACGGCAATCACAGGTGATAGGATTATTATCCAGAAGCATGACAGAGTTTCTGTACTTTTCCTCTTTTGTCATCTTAGATTTTCTTGAGGATATAGGGATCATCTGTAAACAAATAATGTTATGAGTCAAGACAAAAATATATCCTATCATAGGAAAGTTTGAGAGTATTTCAAGTTAGAAGCTATATCATCAGTTCAATGTAAAGCTTCCAAAGATGAAATATCTACCACAGCTTGAAGACCCAATGGATATAATGAAAGTAGGCAAGTATTTCATCAAACTTCATAAAAATAATAATAAAGGTTTAATAATTTCTATTTGCTAAAAGTTAATAGAAGTATTACATCTTTATTCATGAGGAATATTTGCTAATGAAGAAATTCATAAAGATACGGTTTCAGGCTTCACTTTGTGGAACTCTTCCATGATGTCCTGATTTCCTGATCTCAAGATGTGGACAAAGATTTCTAACCCCGTTGATGTTGCAAATACTTTTAATAATTATTTTATTGAAGCCACTAACATTGCTACAGCTAGG
>WURS02449595.1:0-14287 GCA_011762765.2 Rhinocypha anisoptera
TACTGTCAGGTCCCAGGAGAGTTTATCGATCCTCCGATCTAGATTCCACCCACTTTATGTGGCCAAGAAGGCTGGATTCTTCCCAATATTAACCCTTGGGTGAAGGGTCGCGCTAGCTGACTACAATGAGAAATGAAAAAATCCATGACCCTATCGTGAATCGAGCCCACGCTACTCAGGACTAGTGTTGCTACGTAGACCACTGCGCTAGCAGCTCCTGAGTAAGGGATAAATCAATGGGTATCGACAATAGTGAGAGACAACTCAATGGTATTGATTGTGTAACGTTTTTTAGAAAAAAATTCGGTTATATATTTACCGGATTTTATCGGTAAAATTGGATATTTATCAGAAAAATTTTTTTGATTCCAAATCGTATTGAAAAAAAAACGGGAAAAATATAGATAAAATTTATTTTATTTTGTTCGGGTAACATTGATGTCTCCGTCACAACATGCACGATTTAAGAATAGGTAGACTAATGTAAAAATTCTAAAGGTGGGCAATCAGAGCATACTCTCTCTTTTCGGCTTTCTTTAAAAACGTTAAAAATTTTTAAAAATATACAAACAAATTTAAACAACGCGTAAAAATGGTAGTTTCAAATAACCAAATATAAAATATCGTGACAGTGATGGGCAAGCCGAGCAAGACGCCGACAATGATATGCCACGATGCGAAGACAGGCCGGAACAAGGTGAGCGGTGTGTGGATGGCTGGGTCGATGTCACCTGGTCTCGCCATTCGACAGTTGACCTCGCCCGAGACCTGTTGCTGCTGTGTAATGTGACCTTGGCTCGAGTCTCTCACTCCACTCGACCACCATCTGTGATAGCTCACATGCTTTCCCACCTCTCACCATCAAGATATAAAACAATTATATATTTTTTATTATATATTTTTAAGTTTCAAATGAAAATATATATATACAAATAAAAGCACAAGTATATATCTTTTTAAAAAGTATTTTATGTACAAAATGAAAATAGTATATTTTGTGTAAAGATATAAAGTTTCCACCAAAAAAAAGAAATATGTATAAAATTGTGTACAAAGTTTGTAAATTGGATTGATAAATAAGAAATACATTTTATGGAGTTGAGATTATTTTAAGGCTTCATTTGGCGAATAAGCAAACTACAGAAAATCCCCAAATATCACTTGCGGGCGTAGTTGTGACTTGAGGACTTGCTGTAAAGCTGAGCAAGAAATTATGAAAGTAATTAGAATCGCCAAGGTGGTCCTAGAGAACAAGATGAATTAGGGTAAAAGATTGAAAGTGGTCGCACTTACGTCCACCTTTCCACTGGAAACTGAGTCTTCGATTTTGTAGTTGCTGCTTATGCGGAAGCAAGCTTTGGTTTGGTTGTTGGTGACGTTCACATCTGGGACTGAGATCTCGCTTGTTCTGGTGACCATCGTTGTTGCCAATCGATTTGTAGATGTTCCTCTGACTAGCCGGAGCTCGACCACCTGGCTTCACAATTCGACTTGGATCCCACAAGTTACCCAGATCCTCTTGTTCATCACCCTCCTGGTCTTGATTAGATCCGGCCAACTTATCAAAACGACTTGCTTTGCGTGGTCTACGAGGCGCAATTGGACCAAATTTTTTCTCGTACTCTCGTTGCAATCGTGAGGTAAGACTGTCTTCCAAACGTCGTTTACTAAACGGATTTTCGTTGTCAAGTTTAATAAAAACTCCCTGAGTAGGGTAAAGTTGGTCAACAGGTGTATAGGCTTCCTCGGTAGCTACCAAGTGGTATGACTCAGAGAGATAGCGAAAGCGATTCTTTGCAGCATCCTTCAAAGCATCATCGCTTGATTGGCGAATCAGTCGTCTCAAGTCTTCCAGAGTCACCTGAGACCGCTTTCCTTTGAGCATTTCACTTGGCACGACCACCTTGCCTACGCACTCTTTCTTGGGCACCATGTTCACGTCACGTACCCTGTAGATGTAGTACTTACGATCCTCGTCATTATCTCCTCTCAGCGAGTAATTGAGATCTGGCGAGCTTGGTGGCGACTCGTCAAGGTCAGCATACTTCTGGCTAGCTGGTGGCCGAAGACGAGATTGGTAGACATTAGGCACGGTTCCTGGCAGTGGCGGTCTTTCATCGTCTTCAATCTCTTCCTCTTCTGGTTCCTCGATGATGTGAGGCAACACAGTGGGCAACTCGCCAAATGCCACTCTAGTCTCCACTACCTCCATGTCTGGTTGTTTTATTTCCTCTACCATCAACTCCTCAATTTGATCTGGTGTTTCGTCTGGCATCTCCTCTTCAGATTTGTGCGGCGTTTCCAGTGTTTCCGAAGCGTCAATGGGAGTAGCAACAGTGGTGTCATTGTTTGCAGCTTCCAAAGAAGTGTCAGTAGTAATAGTGGCTGCCATGGTCGTAACTTCTTCTGTGGTGAAGTGGTCCGGGGGCTGGTCCATGTCTGGTGTGATGTGTACCGTTGTTATGGTGAGCTTGGCACAGGCTCAACTGATGCTGGCTAGTCTTGCTACTTCTACTGCTACTGCTACTGTCGCTATAGAAGCCACTACTGGCAATACCTGACTGCTCGAGGGGTGGAGTGCGTTTGGTGAACCTTGTAGCGTTCTGCACTCGGTTGACCTCGGTCCTAAGTCGAGGTGGGTCGTGGTGGTGTCCGTCCGACTCCTCTGCCTCGCCGCTCCGTTGTCGTCCCTGGTGAGGCGAGTCATTCTCGTTGTACGAACTGTAACTGCCCGAGCTTGAAGCGTAGTCAGTCTTCTCCAACATGAATACGTCATCCCGGTGAACTGGTCGAACTGCGTTAGGAGGTAGTCGATCTTCGGGTCTAAGTTGTCTTAATGGTTTCCGGTTTGCCACCACGTTTGGGTCGGTCTTTCCCGATGCGGATTCGTAAATGATTTCTGCAAACATTTATGTGAATTCATATATTAACCTTAGAAAAATCAATTTAACTTACTTCGGTAATAACAAATTGCGAGTAAAATAATAAATGCAAACACAAGTAAAGTGTTGGCAAAAAGAATAAGAATCCAGATTAGTGGCTTGCTGGCCAATGATTTTGATTCGGAAGATTCACTCGAATTGTCGTCATCTGGAGGAGGCATTTGTTTGTTGGAAGGTCGTCGGTTGTTGTTAGTGGTTTGTTTTGGCACAGTGGGACGGGTGGTGCGTGAAGTACTGCCGCGATCTACACCATTCTGGTTGGGACGTCGAGCTGGTTGTCCACTTCGCGGAGGATTGGAAATCTTGCGAGATCGATCCACTTGGGTAGTGGTCTCCACATCAGGCACAACAGTGCTCTCATCTCCAGCGGCATTTCCGTTCTCATCTTGAGCCGACTTTCGTTTCTCCACAATTCTACTGCTGTCACTTTTCTCTTCCTTTGGTTGGTTGGAAATACGATTCGGTTTTTTCTTAAACGTTTTCTTAACTTGTGGTGCTGGAGAAGATGGTGGCGGTGGTGGAATGTAAAGTGGAGTATCATCCAGGTAAATTTGTCGTATCTTGAGCAATAGTTCGCTCGAATAGATAAAAGTCATATTTATTAGCCTCTGTCGTAGTTGTTGCATTTGAAAGTTGACAAACGACTGGTAGTAGTGGTCGAAAAGTTCCTGTACAGACTGGCCTTCATGTCCATTTCGCCCTGGCACCGTGTCTAAATGGTGCAACATAGTAACATTTTTTGATCGAAAATTCATTTGCAAACATTGAGTTCCATTAATATCGAATCGATTATCAACAATGAAATCATGCACAAGCTGAGGATAATTATTCTCTTGAGTGAAACTAAAGTCGCGTTTCACAATGAATTCTTTTTGTCCCAACTGGTGCTGCCCTCGTCCGGTAATTCGAGAGCGCAACCGAGGTGGTAACATTTCCAAAGCAGTGTTTGAAGCTCGATTTGCTAAAAAATTAATAAGAAAAATGCTAAACTTTTCAAGGTTTAATTCGCAGAGATAGTCAATAAATCGCGAGGTAGGAACTGAAAAGGAACGATGGTCTGATTGACGGACCCCAATCACTTGCTGGTTGACTCGATCTACAACCACACTTGCTTGTAGGTTGATCCGCAGAGGATGACACTTCTGGGTGGTCCACACAAAGTGAATATCACTCGAAGGAGTTGAATGTTCAACTTCGTGTTTTTCACTTCCGGGTTGTCTCGAACGCACGTCAAACGGACCAAAAGTTGTTTCAATTGTGTAACAAGCAGGGTTAGATCGAAGTGATATCTTCAACAGATACCGATAACCCCACTTGGTAATCTTGAGATTTTCAAACACAAAGCGAAAATAAACATTTTCCAAGTGTTGAGATGACGCTTGGTGATGATGAGCTGATTCGACTGCGACAGAAGTTTGACCAGTTAGAATGCCGGGATAAATCTCAGGGTACAGCAAATTTACAGATGCTGACCATTTATATTTCTGTAAATATATACAACAAAATTATAAACATGTGATGTGATAGGTACTCAAACGCTAACCTTAAGAACCAAATCAAGATATTGTGCGTTTTGCGCCAGGCTCTTTGATTCCAGTTGGAGAAAAAACTCTAACGGTTGTAAGTCTTGACCTTCAACTGGTTCAAAGAGTCCATTTTGGAATAAAGTAGTAGAGACAAGTTTGAGAGTGGGATGCTTGATAACAAGACCGTTGTGAGTGTGGATGTGCCGTGACGATTCGATGCATGTTTTCTTAGCCTGATCTGACTGTGAGCTTTGACTTTGAGCAAGTTGACTGTTGGAATTGGACGAGCTCGATGAAGAAGAGGCAAGTGAGGTGGAAGGCGAGGGCGAGTTGTGAGATCCTGATTTGGATCGTAACCGATTACGCACTGTAGAAGTGTCAAAGTGCATCAAACACTTAGGCTTGGCGTTTTCTATCACGATCAGATCCTCTTGGAGAAGTCTGGAGCGCGATGATTGCCGGCGCGGTCTATGGTATGTTTGGCACATAGTGAAGCAGGACTCGCTCGCCATCGCCTCCGTGTTCGTGTTGTTGCTTTCCAATGGCAGTGTCTCCTGCAGAGTCTCCCAAATGGAAGACACAATAGGTGGGTGAGCAGAGCGGCCATCCCACACCGACACCTTGTGAGCACTGGGAATATGTTTCAGCGTCAAACTCAACTGACATCGATGATCAAGCAAATTCTAACATGATCGATAATGTTAACCATATATGACGTTCAATTAGTTGCAAACTTACAAATCGTATCAAAGTGGCTCCGCAGTACTGTTCCTTTTGACCTTTGAAAATAGAGGCAAAGTGATGAGTGTTGAATGCAAATCTAGATGAAACAGTGATGAAAGAGAAATGTTACATTTTTAAAATAAAATGTATATCATTGTACAAAACTTACAAGACACATTGAAATTGGGGCCCAAACACTAAATGACAGGAGACGTTGAAGGTGCTGGTGGCAAGTTCAAATACTGGACGGTGGTCGACCGTCGACTCCAATTGGTTCTGGAGCATTTGCTCACATAGAGTGCGGTGTTCACTTGCTGACACATTGTCAAATTCATTGATTTGGTCGTTTGACTTGAGATCTAAAGAAAACAATTTTTTGTAAATACAAGATTTATACCGAACAAAGTTCAAAAATTTACGAGCAGAAGCGGGATGTAAACGTAGAAAGAGTTCCATCTGCTCGGACTCAACGATGATACGTTGCTCCATGAGTACCACGTGGGCCCTCTCCTTGATAGTTGGCCGTTCCGAGACAAGCTCGACTAGTTGATCACAGTGAGCTTGGCCTTGCTCTCCCACCGGGAAGCTTCTCACTCGACCAAGACTCGCTCGACCCTGGCTGAAAATCGAGCTCGATTCCTCCTCGTTCACCTCCTCCTCTGGTCTGGCAGTAGTGCTCGTGGTGGCACTTGAGTTGTTGAGCTGATATGTCTCGTAGAAGAGCGACGAGTCGCTGGCCAGCAGGTCGCCGCGAGGTCGACTTGCGAAACCCGCGTATCGACCTCCATGATGAACGAGTCGAGTGCCCACCGACAGATGTCGCCCTCTTGTCGACTCGAACTGACTCGACGATTGGTGATAAGCTAATAATCAGATCAATTCAGATATAATTAGCCTTTTTTCACCAAAGGGGTAAGATACAATAATGCAGCATGCTTCAACTTGCTCTCAAGCAAACAATTATTAGCGATATCAATAGCGATGCAATTTAACAATACATTTTTTGTGTGATAAGTTTGATTTGAATTGAATTTGAATAAAGTAAATGAGAAAAAAGTTGCATTTTTCTCAATGAAAAGTGAAGCAACAAAATTGTTTAAGCACTTTATATGTTATATAAGCTATACTATACTATAGTTGACTGTAAATTCTTCCCCATCAAAATTCTCTCCATATAAGGCTTAGTCTTTGATGGCTCGTATGCCAACCAAAAAGTGCTACTGTGGCTAATTTTATGATTCTTTAATGACATTTTACAACTACTCTAACAAAAAAATACAAAGATTTACTTCCCATACTCATCAAAAGTGTCAATGAAGAAAGGCGAAAATTGAAACAATTGGTGGCATAAATGTGTCTTATAGCTCTGAGATTTAACTTTAATTGAAAATGGGCAGTTTAAATAAAAGAATTCCTTCCGGATTATCCAAATGACTTGTTGTCACATTTTCCTCAATCTTTGAGAATAAAACCATAAGAAAGGAAGCAATAAAGATGAACTTTTTAAACAAAAAGTAAAAAGAATTGCTGTGAAATTCTCAAATAGGTTCCGCAAGGATAATTTTTGGCCAATCTAAGCTATGTTTAATTCAATATGTATAGAAGAAAACTAATGTAGTGATTATCTTAACGTTTCAAGAGTATTATCTCATAAGAGATTGACATGAATTGACTAGTTCAGATTGTCGAATGATAAAGTATGAAAAGAGTCTCGAGAAAAAAGAGATTGCTAATGAGCACGCGACACGTGCAGCACAACTGTCACGGTGTTGCATACTCTCAATCATCATTAAGCACCTTCTAATTGTCATTAGCTCTCTCACTTCACTATCGTCTAGTTTCCAAATTTACTTATCTCAAAGAGCCTGGGAACTAACTAATATCTCATATATATCTAATATCAATCATATCCATGCACGACACCAGGTAGACTAATGAATGCGATTCGCATCGAGTCTTGTTTTGGACTTGGCACAAACCACTGCAATGTGCCATGAATTTCAGCGTGTGTGTGATTTATTCAAAAGTTAGCCATGTGACAATGTGGTCGGTGAACGAGACTCAGTTCCAATTGGTCATGCGAGGTGCACATTGCACACACAGAGCAATGTAGCGTGCCATGGTCACTTTGTCACACCCGTTGGAGTTTGATTCTCTCGAGAAATCTGATAACATGAAGATAATTTTGAAGGATGTTTACACCAAAATTAAGAAGGCTAGCCAACTGGATTAAATGCCAAATCCCCAAAACAAAATTGCTCGAATTAAATCCACTTAGAACCGTACTCCGTGGGCTGAATGGACAAGGCATGTCTCGAAATAGCTTCAACCTCATTCCTTTGCGGAAAGTAATTCTGTTTAAAAATCAAAAGTTTAAGTTATTTGAGAGTCCGGAAGATTAACCACATCACTTAGTGGATCATTAGTGCAAATTTAAATCAGCTGTATGCTAATACTGATGTGTGTCTGCTAATTGCTACAATTTACAGTGAGTCAATGAGGCAAAGAAAGATTTATTGGTATCAATCCTTTTTCTGAGAAACAGATTTTTTAGCTAGATAGACTTGGATATCTTTGTGTTCAACTGAATATTACAGCAAAAATTGAATATATATAATACGGGCACAGTCGACAAAGTCGAAATCAAAGTGAGGTGAAAGAGTGCGAATTCGTGTTGGGCGAAGACATCGACCAGAGTGTTTGGCCACTACAGTGGATCGTTTGGAGAGTGAGAGTGGCGCTAATGTAACAGTAATGTTGAACGGGCGCAAGCTCTACTTTAGTAAACTTCTCCCACGCCTCGCGGTGCGCTATGATTTGAATGATCTGAATGGCGCGCGATCGTAGACGCCATTATGCACGAGTTATCCCACTCGTACGTTGGGCACTGTCGTTCTCTCGATTACAGTGCAAACACACACTGACATACACACAGACAACACACACACACACACACCGCGGGCGAGCACGAGTCGGACATGAGCTTGTGAGCAGCAATCGATTATCGAGATAGATTGTCGGACTGTGTGAATTACACTCACTTCTGCCCGCCGTCACTGTTGATACAATGGCGGAAATGCTGGGCGTGTGCGCCTAAACGTGCCCGTGCCAGCGCGTCACAGCTAACATCCAACCTTTGGGTGATTGGATCTAAGCGTGATCACTGATTGGACCCGAATCACATCGACTCAACCCAATTGGAATGCAATCACTCACTATTGATGACTATGAATTCTGAGAATGACCACCGTGGCGTGCTAAGCAGCAGCAATTGGGCTATTTGCATGTGACCAAAAGCGGCAATTTGTTGCCACATATGGACCGACATATTTTCCGTTTTTGCTAAATATAGTTCTTTTTGAACATCACCGTTCAATTGGTCATTTGTTGATTTCAATTAACCCGAAACTCCTCTCTATGTTAATTCATACTGATACACATTTAGCCATCACATTTGTGCTATAGTACACAAATCGAAGGGATTGATATTGTGCTTAATTCTGTATGCGATAACATATTCAGTGCACAAATCGGTCTCAAACAATAATACTATTTTTGATCAAAGTACCACTCTTCAAATCAAACGTAATATTTCGACATTGAAAAGTAGCCATAGTAATAAAGTATAGTCTATCCCATTCTTGTCAATTCATATTTGAACTCTGAGACTCATCACTAGAAAATCAAGTTTGACTGGTTTATATCATCTGTATTGATTTGCTCAAGTCAAGTCAAGTGGTGTGGTCAATCGATCACAAGCGGATATGTCAGCGAGCCAGGCGCGGTGTTTACAGTGACACCGATTATCGCGTGTCACTGTAAACACTGTGCCTGGCGTGTGCTCAACGTGACACCTGGGTGCTTGAAAGGTGCCATCCACTCGAAACTCAATCTTTTCTCAAGCCATAAATCAACTCAATACATCGATTTCTTAACTCACTCACACAGAGATGGTGATTGTAATGCAAATCGAGCAGCATCACTACCAGTGGCAAACAGTTTGCCTCCTTGCGTCTCACCAACTCGAAATACCAATCCGGTCTAAGTCTCGAGGCATTACATCACAATTTCATCAATTTACGAGCAATCGATTCTTACTCTGACACCTGATTATGAAACGGGCAATAAATTAATCTCGCTCGATGTCTGTGTGAATAGAATTACCAAAGATGTTGATTCTGGCAACAAAAGATGTGCTATGGTAATTAATGTGATAAAGATGTGATACATCAAGCTTTTTTAAGAAAAAATATTTTGAGAAGGAAAATGGGTGAATAAAAAGAACTGAACATCAATCGTCATCCTCCTAAGCAAAGCACTATCTTCTTATGCTTTAACAATTTTGATTTATGCCTCCTAAATAGCACTGGTCAGTGGCTAGCATCTGGCTTAAATGGTGAAGCAGACATAATATGACACTTATAGAGAACAAGATGCTTGCATAAATAGCATCCCAATCTAGAGTATCGCTTTGATTAGATTCGAGTGGCACCACAATCAATATTTGCACACATACACAAGAAAATGAAACTGCCCAAACGCACAAGACGATCGTTTATGAGCTTTTAAATCAAATCTAACTCAAAGGTACGACTTAGCAAAATCTCGTCAAAATGGACGCATTTGGAATCCGAAGGTAAAGTGATCGAAGTGAGAGAGAGAATGACGTAACTTTGTCTTTCTTTACTGATCTGCTTCGGCGGTCCGTCGGGTGTACATGAATTACACTATGCATTCGCATTCTTCACTATTGTTCACCATGGCTTGAGGTTACCATAGAGATTTGATTGTAATTGATAACAACGATCTACGCTCAGTTGGTGTATGTGTGTCTGTATGTTCAGGACTGTCATGACTACCTATTCCAAATCTATCCTTTGATTAGAAGAACAAAAGATGCTCAGTAGGGGTAACCATTAAATCAGTGGTTAACCAGAGCTTACCACTCTTACTACTTTGATATATTAACCAAAATAGCTTCAGTGATCATTAGAAGATGCATATCTTTTCAGTGTTCTCCATTTATTATACTCCTAAGACAATAAAATATGCATTTTATCATAATCCAAATAAAACAAACATAAGATTATTATAAAAATAGTCCTGAAAGGGTTTAAGAGAGATTAGAAAATAAGATGATTAATTGATGCTCAACTTGACAGATTAGCCATCAAAACGAAACAAATACCTAGTTGGTGTGATGTCATAAAGCACGGTTGGCGTCGCTGATCTATGCCACTGATTCAGTGAGCTAGAAACAATTAAACCGTCAGCGGGAATCAATTGACCTCGATGGTGGCTCAGTTGCTTTGATCTCTTTCCCTTTCTCTCTCCCCTCATCTAGCTTGTTGAATTTGACGCGATGCACCACGGATGTCAATCACACCGCCCTGTTTGGCTATTTCGGTGAGGCTTGCCCAGTGACTTGCGTGCACTGTACATTTATGTTCGAGAGAGTGTGGACGTTAACACCTGATTGACCCTTTTGGTTTGGTCATTGATGCGGCGGCACTAAATGGTACCAAGCAATTCTCTCTATGCGATTAGCTCACTATAGCTCGCCATTTCCAAGATTGGAACGGTTTGTCGATCAGGGCGACAATCGATTTCATCGACAGAAGCGCGCGCTCACAACTGATTATGATGAGTCACCAGTCATCAATTGCGCACATCGACCAAAATAAACCAAACACAAAGAGTGTTGTGTGGATGATATTGGCAAGAAAGGCAATTTTAAAATCGGTAATGTGCCCGTGATGCTGCGGTCAAACACAATTCGGGTCATAACTATGATGAATCCATCTTTAAAGAACCTAAACGATCGCTCACCTTGCATTTCTATTGAGACAAGTTAAGCACGCACACACACATGTAATAATCAAGTTTCAAGTAATGCTCGAGCATCACACCACAATTGATCTATTGATTGTTGAATCTAAACTTCTGTACAAATATTATGATATGAAGATTTTTTTAGATACTAAATATAGCTTGAGTCACCCAACTTTGATCGCCTTGAAAAAAATGACATCGCTTTATTGCAAAGCACAAAACTAGCACGCGTTGATTGACAAGCAGAGTTCGCAGTGACCAGCTATGCCAACTCAAATTGACCAGTGAAAGTCAATCTAACCTAAACGAACAATACTTTCATTGTGCAATAGTACTAAAGTAAGCTAAATCGTTAGTCAGTACAACTATTCATTGAAACATCTATCTGGAGTAGAGGAAAACACTGTGACTATTCTCGGCAAATCTAATTATACTTCATCCACATACTAAGTTAAGCCAAAGTAGATTGCGCATGCAGCGCTCATCCTTCCTAACCTCAGTATGTGGCCTTGCCGATTGTTGATGCAAATTCTCCAAGTTGAACCTAGGCCCTTAGTTCCAGTCAAATGGCAATGCCCTGCTGCTCTGATTCTTTGATTGATCGATCTGTAGTGAAACTGTCAGCAGCATTTTTTCCCTTGACTGCCTCGCGATCTTTATCATGCTAATCGACATCTCGTGCAAACCAGTGTGCATCAAAGAGCTATGTCTTAATCGGCCATTGGAAACAATTTCAGCACCGTTCAACTTGAATCCAGGGGAAGCGATGAGATTAAGACAAAGGCGGTAAGGAAAATTGAAACTCACACTACACTGGTCTACAACGCGTGTCTGTTTGAGGCTTCCCCATTGTCTCTCGAACATCAATCGGTGTGCCACTTCACGGGCACAAGTGCGGGAGGATTGAAAGATTCGACCACTGGTCTCGGTGAGCCAATCGTTATCACCATCCATAATCCAAAGGCGTTTGTCGGCACTCACTCTCACTCACTCAGCCCGTGTCAGTCAACGCAGCGAGATCGCGCCCATTACCATCCATTTTCCTGTCCTAGTCACTGATGCTGAGAGTTTTTTCACACGATCTATATGATCTACACTGTTCCATTCGAAACAAGTGAATCTGAAACTAATTAGATTTGGAACTACTTTCACTCATTAACACCGCAGCATGTGAACCACAAACACCGGAAACGACACGTGCTAGCCAGTGGCCACTGCAACACGTAGACACCACCAATCGCCATCTCACTTACTGCCTACACCAAGTTCTGATATTAATAAAAAATCACATCTACGCACTTAACATTCCCATCATTAATCATTGTTAAGTTAACGTTTTGTAACCACAATAATTTGTAACAATTTCTTAAAAGTTCCCTAATATTACTTTTAAAAAATATGCGAGCAATGGCGTCGATCAATTTGTAAAAAAATCACATCAATAGATAAAAGTAATGTTTAGAGTATTGCCTATTTGTTGCAATGGTGTTGATCGATCGAAGTGCAAATTATGAGATTGGAATGGTGCAATGATGATGCGGCAACTCGTGGGGATGATCTAGAAAGCAATGTCGACAATCGAGGATGGCCATCAGAACACGCAAAACAATAGAGGCCGATCCGCATTGTCAATGCTTTCGGTACCCCGTTTTCCCGAGCCCTCAGGCTTGATTGTTTAGCTTAAAATAGAAACACATCAAAATGGCACCGATGGCCTCTGACCGGGTCTCCCACTGACCAAAGTGAACTTTCGAACTATCACCCGTCATTACTGTCAGTGGCAATCGGCTGACAATTTGTTTCGAGTTTGTCTAAAATTTAAGATCGATCACCCTCGGAAGGAATAGATAGAGAACGCAAATAATGTGCAATTTAACACGAGGAACAAAATGTGCAAGCTTGCTTACAAGTCAGTGTGTCACTGTATCAGCTTGCAAAGTACGCCCAAGTGACATTGATCTATCGGTGGGAGGACAGATGAGGTGCACACAAGTCCCGAGTCGGGTCCAATCTGTCAATCTTCAAAGGGCACTCACCTGCTCGTTAATCGTAGCCACCTTGATGCTCTAGTTCACTTTCGCTGTTAATCCCACCAATAATTGCGCGCCCCCACATCAGTGCGAGATAATCCCTTAAAACGATTTGTTTGCTGTCGACAAAAGCTCCATGTCGTGAAGTTTCGATTTAGACCCCACCGAAGTACACCCATCGGCTTCGGGTGTGCCACCATCGCGCACACCAGCGTGCCGTCACTGGACAAGGAAGCGATTTCCCTTTGATCCACTACCGCAACGGTGATTGAGCAAAAAATAGATTTGCCAATAATTGAAAACAATACTAATACTGATTTGATTGGGTCTTTGGTTTGTATGTGTGCGCATATGCCAAGCAAAGAAAGGCAAAGTGGAAAGAGACAATGACAAACATAAGTGGTGGCTCAAGAAGGCAAAGTGTGAGCACGCGTTCACTGAGCAAGATGACACGATAACTGCAAGAGGTTGGAGAAAAGAAAAGACAACAGTTGGCAACAATTGGCCTGGCGAAGAGAAGACGTGCACTGTGCTAACATGAGAGATTGTCTCGCACCAGTGAGTCAAATTGAATTCAAACAAAAACGATGCCACTGCAAGCGAGAAGTGAGAAGCACCCGCAAAGTACCACATGCAGATTAGATGAGGTGCCAGGCTCTTCCTACTTTTCTCTCCCCAGAGGATTTACCACTTTTACCGTTTGTCCACTTGTGTTGTTTTGTTTTAAAATTCAGCATAAAAAAGTGAAAGTGTCTTGGGCAACAAACACATCGTCAAGCACGTTACCCGTTTTGGTGAGCTCATTACGGACACAAACCCATGCTCGGCATGAAACGTGAGTGAATCGAGCCATCCACTCACACGTACGATGCCCGACGGCATGGGAAACTGTGCCAAATAGCTCTTCGGGATTAATGTGGCAGATCAGCCCAAGACCGGTAGTCGAGACATTGTTGTAAAAGACGCTAAAGTGTATTATGTGGGAAAGTGTTGAAAAAAGTCATTCAAAATCGCGATGACTTCATTAGGAATAGACTTACAATTACCAAACACGAAGTAACCCAATGAGCTAAATAGTGATCTAGTTAATCTAATAATGGAAAAGCAACCTGGTCTATGCTTTTTTCACTTAATCCACAAACATTATATGTGGTTTTAATTAGGGATCTCAGCTTAATCCAATCGAAAATAGAATTGGAAGAAAAACAACACTTTAGGACCAATTATGAAGTTA
>WURS02449606.1:0-14287 GCA_011762765.2 Rhinocypha anisoptera
AGAAAGAGAGAAAGAGAGAAAGAGAGAAAGAGAGAAAGAGAGAAAGAGAGAAAGAGAGAAAGAGAGAAAGAGAGAGAATGGGAGAAAGAGATGGTAGGAAGCTGTAGGAAAGCCCATTTTCAGTGGGCCTAGGACTTATCCTACATACTGATGACATCATCGGACGGATCGATTTGACTTTGTTCCCCATCTCTCTCTCCCTTTCTCTCTTTTTCGTGCTTTCTCTTCAAACTTTGTTTTACATTTCTCTCTCTCTCTCTCTCTCTCTCTCTCTCTCCATTACACACTTTCCCCTACAATTGAAGCAGTTTTGGTGAGTTTAGATTCGCTCGCTTGACTCGCCACACTGTGTACGCACAGTGGTGACACGTGCCGCGCTGGGACCCTCTTCTTTTACCCCCACTCTCTCTCCCCCTTCTTCTCTCACTCTCTTTCTCTTTTTCACGTTTCCTTCCCTTCTCTTTTTCGCGCAAGGTTGAGTCACTAGTCAGTGCCAGTTTTCGAGCTTTAAGCCTGGGCATCAAATCGAATCCCAGCTGCCACTTTGGCCGCAAGTGTGTCGCCACCAGAACTCTCTTTCTCTCTCTCTCTCTCTCTCTCTCTCTCTCTCTTTCTCACCCTCTGACACATCGCATCGCTAATGAGCTCTTTCTTTTTCTCTCTATTTTTCTTCCTAATCACACACACACATACACAAACTAACAGTGAGTCAACCAGAGAGAATGATAAATAAAAAGCGAAACAGATTCGTTTAATGCTCAATTCTCTCACTCTTTCTCTTTTCTCTCTCATTTTTCTCACGGAATATAGAGTTTTAGTCGTTAATTAAATCTTATTACGTACATACGTCTCCGTATTCTCCATACATGAATATAGATTGAGTGCGTGAGTAGAGTACACGACATATGTATGATTAGATAGTTTTACTAAAAGAGAGAAAGAGTAAATTGAAAAGAATGAGAAAAACAACACTTTTGTCTCTTTCCTGTATTAAAGGATAATATTACTATACATTAATTTATTAATTAAAATATTAAAAATCTTTTAATAACTAATATAATTAAGTTTTAAGTGTTTAAGCTTGCGTATGGGTGTGAGTCATGTAAATGGTGTGTCACTGTAGATGGTGTAAATCCACTATTTAAAATAATGCTCATATTAAGAGTCAACCTAATGATGCTTTCATTATCATTATTACAGCTATTATCGTGTTAAGTAGCTTTTCCCGAATCCGGTCAAAAGGAAGTTGGCAAATGTCAACCGTTTTTTTCGTTGGATGATGTTGAAGAAGGGTAAATTTTGTAATATACTAAAAATTCAAATTTAAATTTTTTAAATGTTCAATGATAACATTGAAAAATAAAAATAAACTAAATTTATGTACAACAGTAAACAACATTTATGTTTGTGCAGTTTGAATGGTTTTAAGTATAAATCAAATCAAAATTTTCAATAATAATGTGATGATTTGCGTTACTCAAAGTTTATACAATAAAATTTATATGCCAATATGACACTATATATTCAAATAGTTGTTTGAAAAAACCGTCTGCTAGATTGATTAGGCGACAAGTATTTGATTGTACCACTTAAACTACGAACTGAATGCGTGATTGAGTGGAACCGTGATGCGTGTGCTTGCAAGCCGACTCACGTTTGTGACATTTGGCCTTTATGTGAGTCTTAGTTTGTGAGTGTGTGGTGAGTCAACTCAATGCTAGAGCAGTGTAGCGCAACCTAACCCAGGCTGGCCTCGGACCCTCTGGTCTCTGATCAATTGATATAAATGACTTGTGATGGTCCCGGTTGTCCAAGTGTCCATTTTCTGTCCTCTCCAGTAGATGATTGTTATTTCCAAGCTGCTCCCTTTGGTGATTAATGCACCCACGAGGCGCGCATTATGTCTATGAGTGTGTTCATGTGAGTCGCGGGTGCTGTCGCAATGCGGATCTCCAATTTTGAATCACCCCCAAACGGACTTTAGTCCGAGTGAGGCCACACTACGCGTTTCATGACCAAGCAGGCTAATTGGCGCAAAACGATCAGCACGCGCCACACGAGCATCGGCCACTGCTTGGCTTGTGGTGCATCACACACACACACACTTGATCCATCGTGCTGTTTCCACTGGTAACCCTCGCTGGTCTCTGGGACACATCAAAACAATTCAACTTGCGCCACTGGGAATCAACTATCACGGCTCAGCAAGGGCCATTGCACTACCCATGCAACTCGAGAACTAAACTTTTGTCTATAGTAATATGAGCGAATGGGTGACCCAAGTGCAATAGTGCAATGGTTGTTTGGCGCGGTGCCAGGTTTTGCACCCCATACTTTATCCCATTTGACTTGGGTCTAACTGCGATTTTGATTGCTGATGGGGTGAGAGAGAGGAAGAAAGAGAAAGAGTCAGTGCCATATACATCAATCGATGCCTCAAGCAGTGCTGGGTCTTTGGCCCCTGTGAATGTATGTGTGAGTGTGTGTATATAGTAAGAACCAAGTGGGCTTATTTGAGTAGGTAGCATCGGGAGCGAGTTGCAAGGGGCGCATCGGACATCGTTCAAGCACACATCGATCGCATCCAGCGCATCGCATCGTATGAAAATGAATGGCTTGGTATGGTAGGTTGGTGGGCCGAGGTGGCCTCACCCCTCACCCCTGCATGCAGGGAGCATCGGAGTGGCGCGGGCGCAGTGAAGCGACTCGAACCCCCAAGTCCAGCTGCGATGGTCTATGTGGTAGTTGCTTGGTGGTGAGTATTGCAGTGAACGCACCACCCAGCTAGCTACCCAAGGCAACCATCCAACTACCCAAGCGGACCCTCCTTTCGTTTCTTTGCAAGCCAGGCAACAGAGCGAAGCGCAGAGTGTCCGTCTCGCGTGGAGGATCGGTAGGCACTCGTGTGACCCGTGCTCGGTGCCAGTCGCGCTCTCACACTCACTCCTCGCACCCGTGCCACCAGTGCCAGCTTCACACATTCACTCTACCCGCAACCTAATCCCGTGGTCTTTGCATCCCACGTTCCCTGCGTTGCCAGTATCACACGCAATTTTGGCGCCAATTGGCACTCACTGCTTTGCGCATCGTGTCCTACTGACTTGAATTTTCAAAACATTGATCAAGACCACATAACCCTTTGTTCTCAGCTCAACATTGCTCATTTCATATCCACTTTAACTTATTGTCGCAGTTTTGCTTGCAACGGTGAATTAAAATTAACTTTGATTCTTCAAATCAGTTTGTTGCATCAAAACCACCTTTTGCTCCTACAGCATATTCATTTTGAACCTTTATTTCTCATTCCACTCAATGGCACCTGTTTGACTCTGTCAAAGCCCGCTTGTCACTCTAGCATTTTTGTGATTATTGACACACCCTAACGATTTGTTGGAGGAACAAGTGCATCATCATCAGCTATCGGTGAGTGGGTACGCACACCCAAAAGCAATTTTGCGCGAACACCCATTTGCATGTCAAGCTACTATCGATCACATCAAGCTTATAATGGTTTAATCACGATGACACTTAATCACCACACTTTGTGCCACTGGTCACTGGCCACCTAACTGCTACCTCATTAGACCATTTTTAGGCGCGCACAGAGAAAGAAACACTAACCTGAGAGACACCAGAATCATGCTGTCACGCTATACTTCATATTCATTACTGATTGTACCAAAACGCATTACGCAACAACGCTGTCTAAGTTCTACTAAACCCAATATTTTTTCCAAACTTACTATATAAAGGTGTGTCTCTATTAATTGGTTAGAGATAAAATACCTTAAATTATTATTTAATGGCCATAATTACAAACAAGTGACATTGACATTATTATACAAAAATCATTTTGATTTTGTGCTCAATATCAAATTTTTATATAAACAAAATAAAAAATAATGACATTTTTATTTAAAAAATATTATATAAAATTTGCTTTTTAATTTGTGTGCGCTCATTTTTTAAAATTTATTTAGGTTTGTAAGAATTTAACTTAACCTTTAAATAAATAATCATTAAAAATACAAAAACAAATAAAAGTTAATTAACTGTATATAAACTAACTTGTCTATACTTAATCTATCCAATTTAATATGTGTGCATATTTATATACTAATTTGGTGTGGTGTGTGTTTGAAACAAGTTTGACAGTGAGTGTGGCCATAGTGACAGTAATGATGATGATGATGATGATGCTCATGCCAGCATACAACAGTTGTAGTAGTCACAAAAGATGTCTCTTGGGGGTTACACGCACACACATACACTCCATACTCCATACTCCATACCATCCCAGTAAGTGCGTATGAGATAAACTAAACTTGCAAAAACTAACTTGAGTCGTGTCGAGTCGAGAGGCTCTGTGCGTCTGTTCCAAATCATAAAATAGGTGGATTAGAGAAGAATGACTAGACAAGACTGTGCACTCTCTTTCTCTCTCTCTCTCTCTCTCTCTCTCTCGGGACTCGCTCTGGCGCACTGATAAGATTAGGGAAGAGAACGAAAGAAATAAACGTAAAAAGGAAAAATAATAATTGAAAAAATAAAAGTGAGTATATGACAAAGAGATTTAAAGGTAGAAATTAAGGAGAATGACAATAAATACAATTTAAAAAATAAAAAATTACAGTTTAATAACCAAAAAGCATTTAAAAAATTAAAAAGTTACAGGTTACAAACAGTAAAACATAAAAGAAAAAGGATAAAAACAAAGCGAGAGAGAATGAAAATAAAAAAAGATAAAGCGTCTCAAAGTGGAAGAATGAAAGAGAGGGATAAAGTGAGAGAGAGAGAGAAATAGAGCCTTAGTGATAACAAAGTCATCCACTTAGATGACACCATCGGTACACCCAACCTGTCCAATCAGTGTCTCAACCCAAGATTAATCTTTTTTGTGCTCAATTTTCAATGATTCTAGTCACTCACTCACTCAATTTGGTAGTCATTTTTTCCATCGAAATTAAATTTGTTTGTATGTGTGTGTGCATAGTAACTACCATCACCACTACTACTACTACTACTACTACTAATAATCATCATCATCATCAATTCCTTGGTGAATGTATGTGTGTTACAACAAGTTTTTGGTTAACATATTCAAAATGATCGATGCCTTGGGCGTGTGGTGTTTTTGAAGTCTTTGATTGAAGTAGAAAGAGACGGAGAAAGGGAAAACAGAACAAAGCTCAATCAACTTTGATTGTTTACCTTCCTTCACATTCCTTTGCTTCATTTGTTGAGATTTCTTTAGGTTGGAAAAACATTTTATTGCATAAATAAATTCCGTTTTCTTGCTATTTTTAATTAAACAATTTTTTTAATTTTAATTTTGATTTCAATGTTTATTTCATTTTGGTTGATTTTTTTTGTTTTTGTTTTTTAAAACATTCCAATGCATAAATAAATCAGTTTCCCCACTTTATTCTATTTTTATTCGTTTTGGTATTCTCTGCTTGCACTCATTTATTTAAATAATTATAAAATATAAAAAACAAAATTTTTAAAACTAAAATTAAATATTTATTGCATAAGTAATTGGTAAAAATAAATTATTCTGTAAACCCAATTACAGCATTATTACAGTAGCACTATTACATCAACCTAGTGAGGTGAGACTAAAATTTTAAGTTGCTTTGATTGTTGACTTATGAAACACAATTTGTTGAAATTTGACATTTTTTTCTCATTTTCTCATTTCTATTTTCAACCTTTCTCTCTCTCTCTCTCTCTCTCTCTCTCTCTCTCTCTCTTCCTTTTTCATTTTGACCATTCCGTTGGCTTTCTGCCGGTGAGTTTGAGTTTGAGCAGTGTTAATTGAGTTTGTTCTGTTGGCGCGCGGAAATGAGTCTCTGCTTGGCTGATCTAATCTCTCTCATTCTCTCTCTCCCTCTCTCTTGCTCTCTCACTTCTTCTCTCTCTCTTGGTTTTCATCAATTTTTCTCTCATCCATTTTGTTCACTCTTCCTAGTTTTCTATTACATTCTCATACCCTCTATCTCGTTTCTGTCACTCAATCTTCCACATTCTAGTTTCCAACGGTAGTAACGTGTAGTGAGGTAGAAAAGACAATCTCAATTTAATAGAATTAAACGTAGAGAGAGAGAAATCTCTTAAAGGTACACCTTCACTAGTGTGCCATATCACAACAAAAGAAACAAGAGAGAGAGAGAGAGAGAGAGAGAGAAAATAAAGAAGAGAAAGAGAGAGAGAGAGAGAGAGAGAAAGAGAGAAATCCAAAAAGTCATTTTTGCAGAATCATAATTATCATTCACCCATCAGTTAGAGATAAAGAATAGCAAATTAGAATAATATGAATGGGGAGAGAGAGAGGGAGAAAAGCAAAGTCTGGTTTAAGCATGCAAATCGAGCTTGACGGTAACGATGCTTTTCTATTATTCTTATTATTGTTATCTCCTCTTTCTCTCTCTTTTTCTTTATCTCTCCCTTTCTCTCTCACTGGCCGGTACTCGCATACCAATTGAGCACAATACCCGAGTTCCCTGGTTGCTTTTGTGCACGGCAAAGCGTGTCAAGTCCATCCCAATGCCGGACTAGTTTAGATTTGTATCGTCTTTTTCCTCTTTTTAACTCTCTCTCTCTCTCTCTCTCTCTTTCTCTTATTATCTTATTCACTCTTCTACAATAATATAATAGATTAAATTGATTCTAAAAATTTGCCTTTGTTTTGTTTTCAAAAAATCATAATCAAATGTTGAATTTATTTTTTTGTTTGCTTATATTTTTGAATATTTAAATTAATTATTAATAATAATTATTATTACTTGATAAAAAAATTTAAACAAATGTAAAATTTCAATTTTAATAATAATAATAGCCAAGTAATTTAAAAAGTAAGTTTCAAACTTCATTTGTATCAATAGAGTTTGAAAAATAGAGTAAAAATAATGATGATGTATTGCAACACTTCTCATATTACCTTAAAATTTTCCATCATGGAATATTACAATTATTTTTTCATTTCTCAAGTTTACTTCTCAATTTAGTGATGGCAAGTTGATTTCTATTGGCAAAAATGCATAGTAACTCTTTTGCTTGGGTTTGTCCAATTTTAATAGTGATGAACTTTTGCGTGAAGTTTTTTCTATATTAATTAATTTAAATCTCTTTATTTCTTTACAAATTTTCTCCTATATATATTAATAAATAATATGATCTGTTCTGTCATTTTTTGGTATTTTTCCACCCAAGTTTTTGTATTGCGAGAGTTACGCTACTTCCACTGTGTTTAACCGATTCGAATCTTATTTTCACTGTTGTGGTTCGAATATAACTAGAAATAGAAATAGAATGATCATTTATAAATAATTACATATTATAAATATATTATATTAATAAATCTTTAAATTTTAAAACAAATTATTAGTATTCTTATTCAAAATAACAACAAATAATATAATAATACCCGAAAAGTAATGTTTTGTCAAAACAAAAGTTGACATCATCACATTATATATGTGTGTGTGTTTGCATTTATGATGAGAGTGAAAAGCAAAAAAGGATTTACTCGCATTGTCTTTCTCTCCAGCTTTCACTCTCACTTCATCCTTTTCAAGTTCTATCTGTATGTGCTTGTCATTCTTATTTTTTTCGGTTGCTCATAATATATAAAGTTGTCAAAGTAAATCTGATGTCAAGTTTGTAAGAACAAGAGAGTGAAGATGAAAGTAGGAAAATAGAGAGCCACCGGCCGTGACCAAATACTCTCTCTCTCTCTCTCTCTCTCTCTCTTTCTCTCTATGTGTGTTTGTGTGTGTGAGGATGAAAAGGATGAAATCAATTAGACCTGTCAGCAAACACTCTGTGTGACACTCATTACACTTTGCCGGGTTACACAAAATCACTCTTTTTACTCTGTCTGTCTCTTTTGCTCTATCTCACTGTTTCACTGTTTCTCTGTATCGTTTTTTGTTGTTTTTCTCTCTTCGCTTCTCTTCAACTCTAAATAAGTTACAACAACAACAAAAAAAGACTAATTGTCCGAATCCATCTGTCTGTCTGATCTTCACTTTAGGTCGTTGAACGGCGTGAAAGCAAACGCGCGCCAGACCAATTTGATTAACACCAATTGACACAATTGAAAAGAATAAAGAGAGAGAAAAAAGAGAGATAAATTGAGAATAAGAGAGAATAAGAAGAAAAATAATTTGTTATTGTGTGTGTAGACATCTGGTTGTGGTGATGGAATTTGATTAGAGCAAAATTAGCTCTCACCATCATGAACATCACATCACTCATCAATTTGAGTATATGTGATCAATCATTTTGACCCTCTCTCTCTTCTCTCTCTCTCTCTCTCTCTTTTTCTTCTTTGTTCTGTACTTAATACACAAGAGTCCTGAAACGACCCCTCACTGATATTGTGATTAGTGTAGGCAACGTGAGCTTTCTAATTCTTTTACTTTTTTCCCGACTTCTTTGTCATCTCTTTATCATGATTATCAGAGAGTTATGTCCTCTTAATATATCTGCCAACGTAATTAAGTGATCAATTTTCAACCACTGGACTTTTTGCATACAAAAGAGAAAGTGGTAGAATGAAAAAAGTGACATTTATCAAAATAATTACTAGATATATTCAGATTGTTTATGTATAGAGAAATTTATTTAACTAGTTAAGTTAAACTGAGTTATACATGAGATTAATTTGATTTATTTTTAATATTTTGATTTATTTAATTCATTTTTTATTAATTATTTTTTATTTAATTATTTTGATATTTTTAATCTTTTTGACTTTTTAAATTTAAAATAACCCAACTAATCAATTATTGTTTAACTGACCCAAACGTGTACTATGTAATGTTGTTTAATTGTTTCATTTAGGTGTTTATTTAATACACATATATACACGACACGTTGTCTAATCTCATTTAAATAAATATGACATTATTTTTGCTAACATTAGGGGTAATTTATTATGGCGCTAATGTTGAACTTGTAATCAAACGAAATAGCATGTAAACTTTAATCTTCTAACAACATTAAGCTTCTCTTTTTCCTCCTTCTCTCTCATTTTCTCTTTCGCTTTCTATCTTCTTTCCTTTAGCTTGTTCATTTGTGTACCAACTTATGTTTGAATGTGTATGTTGTTTATATGATCTCTACATTCAATGCGACTTAACTAACACATTTGTAAACCTAATTTGCATTTCATAGTGCAAAAGTAGTGAGGGAAAAAAGACATTAAAGGGTATCAAAAGAGGCTTAACTAAGATCGTTTTGCTCAATCCTTTTTGCATTTTCGCATTTTTACATTCCGTTTATTGCACAAGGCTAAATTTATTTTAATCTGTTTAAAAATAAACAGAAAAATAGTATAGGATAAAACATGAGAGTAAAATTAAACCTTTCAAAACCTATTGTGCAACGTTAGATTTAAATATTTATTTAAACAAAATTAAATTTATTATTTAAACATTGATTAGAAACTCCCAAAAATGCTGCAACTGCAAAATGTATATAAAATCAGTGTAATCTAAGTTAATTTGGATAGCGAATTGGAAATTGCAAAGTTGCTGTTAAGTTTTATTTTTTTTTGGTTGAGTCGGTAAATTCCGTGTGGGTATTCTTGGATTCCCTGGTACCCGAGTGTAGCGGGAGAAGAGTGTAAGTAAGTGAAAGAAGAATGCCATTAAAAGAAAAAGAGAAAGAAACCTAACGATAGATAAGGATAAAGTTGTTCCAAAACGGAATTTGTGAGAGTGAAAGTAGCTAAATATCACCGAAAGAACTGAGAGATTGCAGAATGTAATTAATTAGAAATTGGATTTAGAGAGAGAGAGAGAGAGAGAGATTGAGTGAGTATAAAAAGTGTCAGATGGATCGATTCCAATTTCATCCTCTACGTTCACTACTCACACATACCCAAGCATTCGATCGATTAGGAACATCGGGTAAATCAGGCATAAAGAGAAATAGAATGAGAAGGGGAAAGGGGGTGAAGAGAGAGAGAGAGAAAGTCATAAAGAGTATTGAACATATACTAGTTTTCCTTAAGTTTCCTTAAGCTTATTTTATCTTTTGTTTTCTCTCTCTCCCTCTCTCTCTCTCTCTTTCTCTCTCTCTCTCCCTCTCTCTCTCTCTCTCTCTCTTTCTTTTCTCACTCTCATTTTCTCCCATTCCATTGGTGCATGTTTTCCGTTTATGACGATTACTAATGGCCATTTGGATGTCTCCGGTTCTCCGCTGGGACGATACACGCTACGAAAATATGAAAAAGAAAGAGAGAAATAAAAAGAGAGAGAGAGAGTGAGAGAGAAAGAGAAATGGAGAAATAGACAAGTCAATAGACTAATCTTCTAATGTCTCTTTCGTCTTTATTATTGTTTCTCCATTTCTTGCTTGCTTTTTTTTGTTTGCATCTACTCTTTTTCTATTTCTTCTCTGTTCCTATTTTATTTATAAACTTAAGAATTATATTATTTCATTATAGATAAAAAGCGAAAAATGAAAAATAAACAAATATTTTTTTGTGTATAAAAATATTGGAGTCAGGGTAATTTGAAACGAAAAACTTTATTCTGACTCTATATTTTTTCTAGTTTATTGTCTAAGTTAAATTAGTTTTTTCCTTTTATAAAAGCAATTTTTTAAATTAAACAAATAAAATAAAAGAATAGAAGAGTAAGGGTTATGATGGTAAATTAACTAAATTAGCTTGTTCATTTATTTAAGTTATTTTCTTCCAATTGAGAGAGTCCTACTCAATTGCCTTGCAGCAAAACTTTTTTTGGAGTTTGAGTGTGCAAGAGAGAAAAAAACGAAAAAGATAGATGGAGATAGAGAGAAAGAGTAAGAGAGAAACGCAAAATGACATTCTATTTGGGATTATTATTATGACTTTATCGTTGAGTATTACAGTTGTCGATTTACTACCACTTGTCATAATTGCACTCATCCTCATCACCACTTCACATCAATTTACTTTGCTAGATAATAATAATAATTTTATTATTAATACATAAAGTGTATGATTATACAAAGTTTGAATGAGAGTTCGAGAAAAAGTTTGAACAAGTGAGAAAGAAAGCGAAATAAAACCGAATAACTAATCAAATAAAGTGCATCAAGTACATTGGAATAAGTCCAGATCATGTGCGCAAATATATTTATATACATATATTAAAATGGTATCATTTTGCATTTTGCATTAAGTTTTATCACTCTTACTTCCACTTTTACTCGCTCACTTTTTACCGTTTTTACTATTTTAATAATCAAATTGATTTCTTTGTTTATAATTTAATATTAATTTATCTGAAATTTAGTATGGTTGGGTTTAAATAATGATTGCGTTTATAGATAGTAAATAATGTCACAACTTGTATTTTTTAAAATATATCTCAATAGGGTTCAAAGCAGTTCAATTTGAGTTAATAAAATATTTTTACAAGAGAACCGGCGTTAAAGCGCCATCTGCCTTTTGTAAAAAACGGCCGCAAAGTTGCCTAGGTCAAACGCAAGTTAATTCAAAGGATTCTGCAAAAAATTTAGTTAAATTAAGCGAAAAATTCAAAGACTTATCCACAAAATTCAAACCGAATCAAAATAAAATTCGAATCATAACACAGAAAATTCAATTCGAATTGGTTAAACACAGTGGAAGTAGCGTAACTCTAACAATACAAAAACGTAAATGGCAAAACCACGACTATATTATTTATTAATATATAGGAGACAATATATAGTATTGTATTTTATAGCATTATTAATAAATTTTAGGTAAATATAAAAATATAATTTTTCCAATTTGTCAAAATATAAATAATGAATCATGAATAAAAAAACACAAATCATATATTTTTTAATTAAGCAACTTTACTCATTTTCAAATTGCTTTTTGTCTTATCAATAACATAATTTTGCTCTTATATTTTATATTTGTTGTTCTATTTATTGTTCAATCGGCACTTTTATCTGTGATCTGTTAAGCGACTTTGAGGGCTTTCAAACCGCATCGCTTTCATCTTCATCTCTTCTACTCAATAACTTTCTTCCTATCACTTTCACTTTCTTATTTCTTACTTATTCACTTTCGCTTTAATCCACTAAAATCAATTGCACATACACACTTATATATAGACACTCACCCATTCCCATTGAGTTTGCATGGATGAGCGCGCTTGACTTTTTGTCGATTGACTTTTCGAAAAGAGTTTGTGTGTAAGAGAGAGTCTGTGTTTGTATGGAGATGATGATGTGCTGATGATGATGGATTGAGAAGAGTGAAGTGTGAAAGAGAGAGAGAGAGATCAAAAGAGGAAAAATAGTAAAGGGGTTGAGTGAATAAAAGAAAGAGTGAAAATGGCTTTCAAGTGTGACAATTCTTGTACTTACTTACACTTTCATTCAAACCAATTTAAAGAGAGGATCAAAGATAAAGAATGAGTGAGGAGGGAAAAGTAGTAATGAAAATAAATGGATTTACACTTTAATGTCATTGATCTTTATAGGGATGTGTGAACAATAAAATTTTAATATACTTGAATTATTATTCTAATTCGATTTTTATATTATATATCATTTCATTTTTGAAATTCATATATATAATAAAAATTAATTAAGTTAGAAAACACATTGCAATTGGTTTTATGGAAAAATTGAAATGTTATAGATATTAAAAAACATATTATTTCTTATATATTAATAAATAATATAGTCGTGGTTTTCTATGTTTTATGTTCTGTCATTTTCTGATATTGTGCAACCACGTTTTTGTACTGTAGAAGTTACGCTACTTCCACGGTGCTTAACCGATTTGAATCCAACTTTTGTTGTTGTGATTTAAATTCGTTACCGTTTCGAATCTAACTTTCTGTGTTATTATTCGAATTTTATTCCAATTTGGTTCGAATTTTGTTCAATTTGATTCGAAATTCAAACTTTTTCAATTCTCGCTCAATTTGCTTTGAATTTTTATCATTACCCTTCAAACTTGCAAACTCAAGTTTGACCTCAACGGCTTTGCCACCGTTTTTACAAGAACATACGCTTTAGCGTCGGCCCTCTTGTAAAAATATTAGTTAACCCAACCAAGCACATTTCACTATTTTGATAGGGTCGACATCAAAACATATTAATATTTAATTTTAATATTTCGTATTTAATTTTACTGGTAAATATTAGTTTCAATAAAACACACTTAACCAATAAAACGTGGTTAAGACTCAAGGGAGAGAGAGAATTTGATTAAACCAAATAGTTTAAGTGGTGGAAAAATAAAGAAATATAAAACGCAAGAGACTAATTTGACTTTGACTTTGATGTGGAAATAAATTTAATATTTTCTTTTGTTATCTCTCTCTCTCTCTCTCTCTCTTTCTCTCTGACTCTCACTTTATCTTATTTTCTTCCCTTTTATTTTATATCCATTGTGTCAGTTAGGCACCAACAGTTTTTTCCTTTGCTTAAAACAATAACTAAAAGCCGTAAAGCGAACCCTAGAACACTTATATTAGATTTGAGAGGAAAGGCAAATAAGATGAGAGAATGGAACTTTTTCTTTTTTAGTTTCCCATTCACTTATTCTATTTCTCCCTCTTTCTCTTTCTCCCTCTTTACCCATCACTCATTCTTTCGGGCAAAGTACGGAGAATCCTTGACCGGGGAGTATTTGGAATAGATTATATAGACATTTATTTTTGAGACAACCACTATTCAAAATTCATGGGTAAAATGAGAAGGTGAGATTGAAAATATATAAATTAAAACAAAAGAATATCCTTGATTACAAATAAAAGAAAGCAAACAAGCGAGAGTTCAGAGTATGAAATAGGTAACAAAAAAGTAGGAATAGGTAAAATGGGAAAACTGGAACAAGAAGAAGTGTAATACAGTGAAAAAAGAGTGTTTGAAATAGAGTAAAAAAATATATAATTGAACTAAAGAATGTGAGAAATAAGAAACAATGAGAGAGAGAGAAAAAAAGTGAGAGAGAGTGAAAGTGAGAGAGAGAGAAAGAGTGAGAGAGAGTGAGAGAGAGAGAGAGTGAGAGAGAGAGAGAGTGAGAGAGGATGCGGCAATCGGGCGTTGGCAGCCGTCAGTGACAGGGGACGCGGGCCGTGTGGCTGCAGGCCACCGAGCCGATTAAGCCGCCCGAGCTGCCCAATCGCTTCAAGAACTATCACTCTCTCTCTCTCTCTCTCTCTCTCTCTCTCTCTCTCTCTCCCTCTCTTACTCTCATATTCCCCAATACCATCTATAGGGAAGATATACTCATCAGCACTGCAGACCATCCTACAAAAACCTGCAGTCATCGGCGGCG
>WURS02449617.1:0-14287 GCA_011762765.2 Rhinocypha anisoptera
AAAACCCCTCCCTCTATTTGGATGATTATTTAAAAGAGTGCTCTTCTGTAAAATTCACCTGATTATGGCATCCCTGTTGAAACCTAGGTCGTGTTTTAAAATAAAATTGTGTGGAATTACGAAGTGTGTTTCTCTTACTTCAATAATCATCAAAAAAGATAGGGTGACTGTCAGAGTTCATAAATAGATTTAAAAACTTTCCAGGTCTGAATATACCAAATTTATATTTCCCCCCTCATAAACTCCAACAATATTAAATTTTATAATAGCATCCCTTAAATATATTATTATGAAATTTAAAACTCTTAAGACATTATGAACACACATTCAGAATTTCCAATTAATAAATAAACTTTGTCCACAGATGTAACTACTAGTGATGAGAAAATGTATTATGTACTTATCCTGTCACCTTTCTATGCAGTCATGTTCTGACCAAGGTGCTTGGATATCTCTCTTTCCCTGAGCATAATGCATATCCCTTGCAAACTCACCTGTGACTACATGGAGTGAATGAGTAGCAAAGATAAGTCTTAAGTAGCAACAATCTTTTTGTGGGTGCTACAAGAGATGAGAATATGACATCTTTCGCAGTCATTAAATCAATTCTTTTAAATGGTTATTAAAAAAGATTTTATGAAAAGCATAGACCAATTAGACCGCAGGGAATAAATATATGGGCAATTTCTCAATAGTGGTGTAAGTCTTTGTTGGACTTAATATTAATAACATTTTCCAAGACTCAGTCAAAAATAAATTCTTTCACCATCCTAAGAGTGTACAGAATTTCTTGGAAAGCAATCAACCTAGATTGAATAAGTAAGCGAGATTTAAAAAAAAACTTCAAGGTCATTAATATGGAGACAATTGACCATGCCCATATATATTCATATTAATATTTTGAAAATATGATAACTTTCAACACCAAGAGTTCAACATCTTACTTTGACCTGGTACCAATTTTAAAATATTCCACCACATATATCCAACTATAACTGTTTGCCTAGGGTAAACAGCTCTCCTATTACTAAGCCCAGAGGCATGTGAAAATTCAATAATCAGGGTTGGGGATCAGTTTTTCTCCCTGTGCCCCCACTGGTGGCTTGCCAGGAAGATCTGGTACCAGAAAACCACTGTTTGGTTTAAATGGATTTTCCCAGAGGCATCACATGGGCACTGTCCCAGAAGCTACCAAAGCACACTACTACAAACCAATCTTAAGGTTGAATGCTGTGGTGGTATTAAATACAGTAGAAGTCCGTTATATCGAGAGCTGATAAATGACGAAAAATCTCTCGTTATAGTCAACGATCATTTAAATTCACCTCTTTCGGCATTTAAAACGGCACCAAAAGTGAGCGAAAATGAGCCATAAAGAAGTTGTCCATCTACAAATCCATTGAAAATAGATCGTTTCATTAAAAATATTATCACCGAAACTCAAGCACTCGTAACTAATGTACATCATGCATCGGTATAATTTTTCGCAACGTTTCATGAACAATCATAGATAAGGTATGACCTACAGTTAACAATTATGATCCCATAAATAAGACAAGGGTCGGAAGATTAGCCCTCTTGCAAAGGTCAACACAGACAAATGGGACCACCATATGGGATCTCCTTCACTGTGGGTTAGACTTGGTGAAAAGTAAATTCCCCCTTGTTTGTTTGCTCCCCCCTCTCTGACTTTCAACTAATCCCTTCTCTTGCTTGTGGAAGAAAAAGGGTCCTGAAAAGGGGAACTCCTGTTGCTTGGCCTTCTCTCCCTCCCCTTCTTACCTTCAACTAATACCTTTTCCTGCAATGTCTACAAGTCTAGCTCACAGCTCCATATTTTTTCATTCTGATCGATCGGCTATAAGAACGAAATAGCACCAGGAAATGACAGACTGGATAACAGATTCCAAGATAATTTGTTCAGACATTCCCCATATAAGTCTGTGGAATAAAATCATAGTCTCCTCTCATAAAATCGCCACAAAGTCTCTTGTAAAGCCTTCCTTACAATGTAGATTTGCGAGGCATGACAATGTAAGGCTTGTTTGAATCCCGCGAGTTATGCAACCCAAACAACAAATTCAGCAAAAATATACTCTAGCGATAGTGCAGGCAGATATGACAACTCGTAATAAAAGGCAGAACCCCATATCTTTTAACACGTGGACCAACCAACGCAAAACGATCACTTGTTATAGAGATACTCTCGTTATAAGCCATACTTGCTATAGCAGACTTCTACTGTAATATCAAGTAAAAAAATAACCAATTTGTAGGGACCAGAATCCCATATGCTAGTCCGAATGATACCAAACGTAAGGCCATAAACTTTGATGCACATGGGAGTGCACTGATTGTGATCAGCCTGGATTATGGCTGAAGATGTCCTCGAGGCTCGGCAGGACTTGAACATGGTGAAAAGGGTAGATTAATGTGGTTAAAAATTTCTAGTGATTTTGGATCTAAATTAGGAATGGAATTCCATGCCTGCTAGTCCCTCAATACTTAAAATGGTATTGTAGGTATTGCATGTTGACTCAATTTCACCATATTTTTAATTCAATACCTATGTAAACATTTACTGAGAAAATATTTACAGAAATAAGCAAGCCTTTATCTGCTGTATTTATGAGTCAAAGCCATAGCAGCTACAGAAAGATATTACTCCAAACAAGGAAGCAGTAAGTGATAGCATATAAATGGAATGAGGTACTCTATCAGTGACATGGACGATTGGAAAAATAGACCAGAGAAGAATAGAAGCCTTCAAGGAATGGTGCTGGAGGTACTAGGAATGAAGTTAGTCTACAAAAGGGAGGAAGAAAATACATCAGGAGTATGATAAGAAAAACGACAAGTTGGATAGAACACACACACAAGCATAAAGAATTTAAGAAGAATATAATAGAAGGGAAGACCCAATAAGGAAGGACAAAGAACATATACATAAGGTAAATTATAAGATACATTAGGAATAATAACTTCCAAGGAGTAAGAGAGCACTAGATTGGAAAGGATGGATGGAAAGTCACATTGCTAATGGATTGCTAATGATGAAATTCCACAGCAGACCATATACAATAAAAAGTTTTGAAAATTAACCTATATTCAATATTATTTAATGCCTCACCCACTGTCTATGCCCATCTTAGCTAAGGAACAAGAAAAATGTAAAATATAGCTCATCATCATACAGTTGAATTCAAAATTAAGCATGAAATGAGCTTACAAACTCCTCATAAAATTAATTTATCAAAGATAATTCATGCTTCAGTATTAGCTGCATGATTGATAGTAGTATAGATTCAGTTAGGCTTCTTGTGACTGTTCTTTAAAAGTAATTGTGGCTCTAACAAACTTTCGTACCATCACACATGCATACTATGACAAACTTCAAGTGATTAATGTGACTTTAGTTCATTTTGCCAGGGTAGTCAGTCACATAAAATGTCCAACCCTATCCAATATATCAGGAAATCAAACTTAAAGACTAGATAAGTTTTCACCCAACTAGATTCTTTATTATTACTGAATTTATGAAAGAAACAGCTATTAATCTCATCATCAAAGGAGCAGGTTTCATTGTGGGGTCGTTGAACTGAGTATAGAAAAATCAAAGTATTATGAAAATTTTTGTTGCGAGAATAAACTTTTTTGCATCATCCCACCCCAATTCTAAATACTTAAATGTGTATTTGCATAGCAACCAGTTCATTAATTACAACAATAGCTGTATACTCCGTCTCGACAGTTAGGCTATTCCTTTAATGTTTTCCAAGCCTTTTATTCTATTATCTTGTATAAGGTGTGCAGATAGTGGATGTTGCATTATCTACTCCTGTTGAGAAGCAGTTCATTTTTTCTAGAACAAATATCCTTCTTAAGATAAACCATGGCACCTTCACAGAGGTAATTTATTCCCTCCAAATATGTTATGCAGAAGCTTGAGTTGATAATTCTTCAGAGAGAAAAATGAAACAAAAGCAGTTTTTATTTCCCATAGTATACCCTATCATTAAAATAATGAAATGTAGTTTTAAAATATATATTTACTCTTTCCATTGCATGTGATATTATTTTTTTTTAAATAGGCCTAAAGAAAATATATTTGTTCTATCATGAATAAAATGAACAAAATGCCATGAAACAACTGACAAAAGAGACCACTTCCACAAGATTACAGGTGAAAAAATGTTTTGAAATAACTTATTAACTCCTCATTCATGAATTGTGTGAGAATAGGATCCCATAGAGCATGGTAAATGTCAACCATTCCACTTATGGTAGAGAACTGCATAAAAAGTGTTTCTTAAAAGTATGGTGATGCTTTCTGAAGTTGTGGCTACATACAGGGTGTTTCTTTTCATGCAGGTGGCCTTTCTCTTCTTCTTTTAGCTGTTAATCCATGGTTCTTAGTAAAAAGGAGCAATGTATGGCAATATTAGGCCAGATGAAAACATGGAAAGTCTTACATCAAACAAGGAGAGTAATATAATTCAGAGTGAAAGAATACCAAAGGAACATAGAGGAAACAATTCTATATCCACACCAGTTCAGATTATGTGTGGACCAAAACAGGGCATGAAAGATCTTGGAGGAACAAAATCATTGGCAAGGAAAATGATGAGATGATTGGACACTGCAAGATGCACTGTGCCCATCTAAGGAAAAGGGTAACCAAGACACTTGCGTGGAGAAGACTTACTTCAGCAGCCTATTAGACTATGCAAGGCCAGCAAGTCCCCCTCACGTATCAGGTAACTGCAATGCAAATCATTTTGAGCTGAAGATGCATCCAGGATATTCTTCTATCCTTGTCAGTAAATGCAATCAATATTATGATTACTCAAAAGAAGAATGAACCCTACACCACACACAGTGGAATCCTACAGGTCAATATACCTTACCACCTAAATGTTTGCCAAAAATATTTCTTCCAGTCAAAATTTCATTTCTTCATCGCCTATGGACATTTCCACGTTCATATCTTATTGAAACTTTTTTATCAGAATATAAGAGCCTCTCTGGTCAAATACAAACCTGTGCCACAGCCATTTCAGTGGCACCACCACCTGGTACCAGCCTAGGATCGAGCATGATATTCCTGGCAACATGCAAGGCATCCTGTAGATTCCTTTCAGTTTCATTCAGGACATCTTTACTTGCCCCACGAAGCAAGATGGTGCACGCCTTAGGATCTTGGCATTCTGTTACAAAACAGAAATATTCATCTCCCATCTGGAAAAAGAAACAATCAGTATTAGTGCTCAAGGAGCTTTAATGAATGTACTACATATTTTAATGAGTAGTTTCTTAGTAAATAGTACACTCCATGAGGGGATCAAGTTAATTTGGTACAGAAAAATGGGCAGAAGAAAATAACATTTCAATATACAATTTTCACAGAAGTTTATTTCTCTCCCCTAATATGAGAGAGAATGGTGATAATTTATGCAGAATATTCAGAGTAAAAGAAACGATGAATCACAAAAAAACCAAATACGTATTGCTCATGATTTTAATTATAATTAATAGAATAAAGTTTTAGAGATTCAGCCTTTATGTAGTGGAAGGAACACATAATGAAAGGTATAGCACTTTTCCACATGATAAAGACTATATTATGACACTTTTTGACTCACTGAGCCATCACCATGTACAAGACAAAAACTATTATGACACACATTTTGACACACCGACCCATCATCAGGTACAAAACAAGTCTTGAACCTGACTAAGGCTCAGTGAGTTGAAACGCACATTGTAATAAACTGTTTATCCTGCAGAAAAGTGCTGATCTTCTTTCAATATCATTACTACAAATTCAAAACTGACAATAACTCGATACTACTTCATGATGGCAATGACTTTAAATGATTTATTGGCAAATTTGTAATACATCATACTGAATTCGGCACAATTAATAATAAAAATAACATATTGGGGTAACATTGAAATAAAAACCCCACAAGATGTGGTCAATCTCAGAGAAAAACTGATTTGGTGCCTGCAAGTGCTTCTACAGTTTTCCACTAAGTCAATTCAGTTAATCCATCTAAAAGTGACTTCACCAAGTAAGTCATCTTTTTCAACTACAAATCTTAGAGAAATATTGTTTCATAAAAATTTTGAATTGATTGGAGAAACATGAAGTGCTAATGTGAACCAGTGACAGTTTCTTTTGTTGGTGTTAAAGACACTGAATTATTAAGGCAAAGTAAGTCCCAACACTGTAGTATAATTAGATGATCTAGGTGCCCACTTTCCAAACCTAATGATACCACTTCTTTATGTTCTATACACCATTATACAACTGGATCAAGACTGCTAAAAAGGTGTATGATCACTTTGAATGATCCATTGTAAAATGACATTTCCCTAAATTACGAGTTATTAGAATATTCTTATTTTTTTCAACCATGAATTGTCATTACTTAAGCATAGAATTGTTGTTCAGAGGCAATTTTGAAACACTAAAGTTGACAAATGTAGCATGTAATTGCTTACTCATGTCTACCATGACAGTTGTCCAAAAATCCAAAGTTGAAGTGCGTTATTCAAATGGTGTCATTAAGTCCCACATACTACAGTGTGCATAATACGGTTGAATTCATTGTGATAACTGGATATGAAGCTAGAGGAACTTGATAATGGTGTCACTGCAAATCCTTTTTGCACCAACTACTCACCAATTTAATTCACAGACTTAATTAATCAAGTCAAACACTTTCCATCATTTTCTCATAATTAAATGAAAAATTGTTTTTCAATGGATCATTAATGTGATCATGCACCATTTTAAAAAATGGCATTTAGGCAAGTGAAATAATTTCCCACCCTGAATTCAGACTCTACTTGACCCCATTAATGGAATTTTTATGGGTTCTATTGTATAATACATATTAGAATAGTGTCTTAAGACCTTTGCCTGGTTTTCAACTATCCTCCTTTAATGTATTTAGGCAACCCTTTCTATTTAATCACATCTTTCAAAATAACATGGTTAATGTGTGTTTCAAAAGCCAGACTGGAACACTTATTGATTGGTTTTATTGCAACTCAGAATAAATGATCTGCTATGATATAAACACTCTGATATTCAAAACATAAAGCTACTGCTAACAGCAGAACTAAAATGAAGCATCCAGCAGTAATTAATATTTCCTTTTATACATATATTCTAAATGAGGATTCATTCTTCCATGATGTAGAATTTTACCTTTTTGATTTCAAATAATCCTGCGCCCTTTCCTACATCCTCCTCCTTAAGCTCTTCTGTACGATTGACCACTGTTGCACCACAGGCTCGGGCAATCCTGTTATTGTCAGACTTCCTTAACCTTCGGAGAGCAGTAATACCAGCCTGGCAATGAGAGCGAGTATAGTTAAAAAAAAGAGCAAATGGCAGAGCAATAATATTGAAAGCACACAAAATAAATGCAGACTCATTAATTTTACACGAGCGTTACCTTCACAAAATAATGTTGAGCTAAATCTGATATTCCTTTCTCCGTGAAAATAACATCAGGCTTCAATCTAATGACATCCTCACAGATTTTTTGAACATGTTCTTCTTCAATCTGCAGCATTTTGGTGAAGTCGTCCTCTTTCATGATTTCGACATTCGTCTGTAAGAAAAGTTACCCACAGTTACACGACTATTTATCATGAATCATAACCCTAGAGTGTACATTTCATTGTGACATACACCAGGAACTTTTCCACGAATATCCAAAGAGTTATGTATTAGGTTCGACTACAAATACAAGAGTTTTCAAGCACTGGCACTAGGAGGTGATTTCCAAACAAAGTTCAGTAGTGGATGCAGAAATCTTCCTTGAAACCTAAAATGCCAAATGATTTGGTGCAGGATACCAAACTATAATCTAATATTGGTCTTACTAATGACTTGTGGGAAATATCCATGCTTGAAATAATATGTATATTGTACTTTTCCACAGAAATAATTTCTGTGGAAAAGTACAATATACATATTATTCCAAACATGGATATTTAAAATTTCCACAAAGTGAAGCATGATATCATTATTTTTACTTATAAGAAACTTCTTTCAGTTTTTCCATTACCTTTCTTAAGTACTCTCATCATGAAATGCAACATTTAATATGTCTTTGTAACATTAAAATTTACTTCAAGTTCCCAGAACCCATTATAAAAATAAAGCTTCATGAAGGAACTTAGGTTTTCCCGGCAAATAGATTGGATGAAGAATTCTCAGTTTCCGACTGGGTCCAGGGGTCGATTAGCACCCACATTTTAAAGGCTAAGTCCACCATCGTCTTCAGAGTGAATGTTGGAGCCAAGATTTCTTCGGTTTATACACAGTAGAGCTCTGTTCAAGTGGGCTCTGATTGGCGACCACACTTGAACTGAGCTCTACTGTACATAAAGATGATGAATCTTGGCTCCAACATTCACCCTGAAGACGATGACGGACTTAAGCCTCCGAAATGTCCGTGCTAACCATCCCTTGGACCAAGTCAGAAACCCAAGAACCCTTCCTCCATAAAGCTTCATGTTTATAGAAGTTAATTTTATAAGCATTTTAATATAAAAATTATAATTTTAATTCCTGATGCGTAGTAGATAAAATACAATTTTGCGTGACTGTTCAATTCTTGTTGTATTTTGTAAGAAACACAAATATGAAGGGTCACCTCTAATCACTGCTAAAATTTTAAAGAAGGAATCAACTGTATTACTGAACAATTTAGCCATGGCAAGCATGCTTTTTTAAGAACCACCCATGGAGAAGGTAAAAATGAAAAAATCCAGCACTTAATGGAAGTAATGAAATTTGCTGTAAATTCTGGTAAATCAGTGATTCAGGAAAGATGAACCAGTAAAATCTATTCGGAAGCAGATGAAAACTTTACATTGAAAACCAGTCCAAAGAAAAAAATTATACCCATAGAAATTCTTTTTATAAAAAAAAAAAAAAAATGGTCCACAGAAGCTTTTATTCAGAGTTCTGGGTTCACTTTCCCATGTTGCAGAGAAAAATAATTACCTCAGTACAAATTTAGTGCCAGAGAAGAGAGATGAAAGTAAAATAGGAGTTTGATCTGTGAAGAAATACTTTGAAGAACTCATGAAAAGTGACACTTGTATGGATTATGCTTACAAGAAGGAGGAAACTATGTAGTTGGACACATCTGAATACATGACAGAGTGCACTAGCAGAAACCCTTGAATAGAAAAACTGGAAAGGCAGAATAATATAGACTTAGTAAAACCAGCTATTGAAAAAAATTTGGAACCGTAAATAAATGCAGACCCTGGCAGGCTAGCTTGTAGAGCTGCTACAAACCAAATCTCAAGCTGATAAATCCTGATGATTATTATCTCTACCAGTAGAGTTTCACCTTGTAATACTTGTGAATAAAGGTAATCAGAGTAAAATCATGATATGAAATGAGATAAAACATTATTCAATATAGAAAACCTCCCCACTTTATAAAATAGTCCCATTTGAAAAATAGAATACAAAAAAAGTCATCACTATTTCAGCTTTTGTTTAATTATTCACATCACCGATTTTAAGTGTGACAACATACCTGGCTTTCACCCTTCTTGTATTCCAGTGGACAGTCCAAGAGAATGATCCTAGGGTTCTTGATGTACCTTTTCATTTTCGGATGAGTCACATCCTTGTTTATCATTACTCCAGGGAGAATACAGGAGTCTTCCATACTCCCACCAGGAATCTGGAAAAAGTAATTTAAAACGGCTGAGCTTTTAGCGATGAAAATACATTTGCACATGTACAATACTTTTGCGATATGAATTTTAATATATTTCTTCCTCGTTGAATGGTAACTGAATAAAGGGCAATCTAACAATTAAGGTAGTTTTTTTAATAAGCCTCAGGTTACATTTGCCCAGCTTCATCTTAACTTAATTCTTCACCTACCAACCCATCCAAAATCCCTATTCTCTTTCTAACCCAACCTTACTTACCCAACATTCTACCTTCCATTACAGCATTCATCAACCCATTGCCTCTTGAGTGCCCTCTAACTTTCTTACCTTCTTTGGACTTCACACAGCATTCGCCTCTCCCCCCCTACCATTCTTATCACGTCTCCATTAGTTGTTCTCTCTTGTCCACCTCACCTTCTTCATCTGTTGCCAAACCTCATCTCAAAAGCCTCCAATCTATGCTCATCATCCTTCCTCATGTACCAGGTTTCAGATCCATATAATGCTAAGCTCCATATCAGGGTTTTCACTAATCTTTTCTTCAACTCCTCCCTTAAGGTCCCTCTCATCTACTCCATCCCTTACGTAAATGCATCTTTTGCTAATGCAATTCTTCGTCTAATATACTGGATACTAGGTTATCGAATACCTTTACAGTCTACAATTCAGGCACAAACGTCCTGATTGTTATACATTCTGTTTAATCAATGTCCTCATTGAACTGAACTTTCACTTAGGTATTCTTCTGCCCTTCTCTCCAGTCTTTTACTGATTATTCTTGGAACTACCTTCGCTGCATGTGGGATCAAACTAATTGTCCTGTAACACACACACTCAGCTGCTTTCTTTTTCTTTGCTATTCAAATAAATCTCGACCTAAAGAAATCTTCTGGCCATATTCCTTCAGTGTAAATCCCTCTAATTAGCTCATAAAACTTCTTCCTTCCTACTTTTCCTAAGCCCTTTATTTTATTGTGGGTATATTATCCAGCCCCACCACCTTATTCTTCTTAATGTCGTGCAGGGCAGAGATTTACAGCAAAATATTGGAAAAAGATGTTTCAATATTTTATCATGTACTGAATTCCTATATAATATATAAGGGAAATTTATGCCTGAAAAGGGGTCTTTGTCCAGATAACATTATACTATCAGCGTAAGTGAAGAACTTGGCAGAGAATGGCTTAAAGAAAAGCAAAACAAAGTTAGGTAACCTGCACCATAAGTGACATGAGGCGTCAAACTTATAAAATTGCGAATGAAAAAACAGAAGGTATTGTGTGTGCAGTAGAAGAGAGAAAACAGGAAAAGGATGAAGAAAAAGATGCCAAACTATGTGTGGTAAATACAATAAATGCCTTCACAGTCAGTGCATCAGCTGATAAGAGCGTGTCAAGCCATATCAAATATTTCATTTCTCTTGTAAAAATTAATTAATCTTCAATAAATTGTACCACTGAAGAGAAAACTAAATTTTATCAAGAAGAAATACTATTTCATTGTATCATTTCATGTAAATAATACCAAAATGAGAAATAAACATTTTTTACAATGTAGTAATAAATTTATTTTTCGCTTCATAATACAGTAGAAGTCCGCTATAACGAGAGCTGGTAAATGACAAAAAATCTCTCGTTATAACACACACTCATTGTAGCCGACAGTCATTTAAATTCACCCTTTCGGCATTGAAAACGGCACCAAAAGTGAGCAAAAATGAATCAAGAAGAAGTTGTATCAATCCATCCGCTAATCCATTGAAAATAGATCGTTTCATTAAAAATATTATCACCAAACTCACGCACTCGTAACTAATGTACATCATGCATCAGTATTATCTTTGGCAACGTTTCATGAACAATCATAGATAAGGTATGACCCCTCTCTGACTTGCAACTAATCCCTTCTCTTGCTTGTCGATGAAAAAGGGTCCTGAAAAAGGGGACCTCCTGCTGCTTGGCAGTCTCTCCGTACCCTGTCTGACCTTCAACTAATACCTTTTCCTGCATTTTCTACAAGTCAAGCTCACTGCTCCATATGTTCGTTTATTCTGATAGGCTATAAGGACGAAATAGCACCAGGAAACGACAGACTGGAGCACAGATGCCAAGATAAGCTGTTGAGTCATTCCCCAGAAAAGTCCTATGGCATAAAAACACAAAGTCTTCTTTCGTAAATTCACTACAAAGTATCTCGTAAAGCCTTCCTTACAATATAGATTCACGAGACATGACAATGTAATGTGGGTTCGAATCCTGTGATGTATGCAACCCGAACATTGAACACGACAAAATCTACTCGATATAGCGATAGTGCAGATATGACCACTCTTAATAACCGGTGCAACTCCCTATGTTTTAACATGTGGACCAACCAAAGCAAAACGATCAATCGCTATAGCGATACTCTCGTTATAAACCATACTCGCTATAGCGGACTTCTACTGTATTTAAAGTCAACCCCCATAATTCTTCCTTGGACCTAAGCTCCAAATATATCTTCAACATTGGGGAAAAACTAGTTGCTAGAATTAATTCAAAATCTCAAATCTTGCTATCTTCCTGATAAAACCTTAACTAGTGCAAACAAAAATTTAAACACAAAAAATATTTTAAGTATGTTTCCAATTTATATTATTTTATTATGGAAGTCCACCAAGATATGTCCTCCTCAGTAAATTATATTTTGAATAGGTACTCCAAATGTAACCTTATAAGGTTTTATGAATAACAAATATTAATTCATGATTAAGCAATTTAGAACTTGATTATTTTTTCAATGTAACAAACTTGGGCAATAATTTATTTATTTTACAATCGCACACCCACAACACTAAGAGGCCACTTACAGTGGGCAGTAAAACATTTTTAATAACAGTGAAAAAACACACATCCATGCCTTAGGTGGAAATTGAAAAATCCACCTAGTCGGGATTCAAACCTGCGATCTGTGGGTTGGCAGATGAAGATGTTACCCTGCCACCACCGAGGTCAGCAAATAATGGTATTCTATGCATTTATTTCAGGCAATTTTATCAGCGTGTGATCAACAGGACAATAAGTATGCTAATAGATAAGCAAATACGAAAATTAAATATTCTTAAAATAAGAGGGAAAGCAATAGGATATATTTTGAGTAATTGTAGTTAGTGAAAACCTAATTGGGAAGGATCTCATGAGCAAAAAAACATAGAGATGAGCGAAACATGGGATATGAGACATTAATGGAGATTGTAAGAGTTAAGAATTACAAGCCTGTGAAGAGGTGACAGGCTGTTTTGGAGAGATGCTGTAAAACAATCTTTGGATTGATAATCTGTGATGAGGAGAACACCAAACATCTCTGGAGTCATATTCCAAAATAAAGGTCATGTTCCACTGTTTGAATGCAATAATTTGGATTTCTTTTAATAGCTTGGACTCATCATGATTGCAGTATTCCACTACAGGATTACAATCTCATTAACTGGAATGGATACTATTTTAAATGTGTCAAAAAACAAAGCTGTAGTGCTAAGGTCCAGAAAAAAGGAACATATTTGACACAAAGAAATGATGAAAAGTCATTGGCTCCTGTACCCAGTCATTAACTACCAATTGCAACGAAATACAAAATTTCCCTTTCAGACAATATCAATCCTATCCTTTCTGCCAATTACTGTCTGTGATTGTTTGGAAATTGCAATCATATTGTGGACTACAGCCTTAACACCTATGCTTTCCTACTAATAATCCATGAAACCCATACAGTGAGGAATAGTGAAGTTGCTTAAATCTTGTCTTTCTGAATGCTGTCACAATCTGGACTTAGGTATTACAGGAATTGGTCTAAGTTTCAAAGGAACAAAAACATGACTGAAATCACTTCCAGACTCTTGATTGAAGTATTGATTACTTCTAGAGAGAGACACGTATCCAATAAATTCACAAAATTATCATTTCCACCATAAGAACTGACAATAATTGGCTACATTGTCCTCACTATTAAAAATCAGGTCTAGTCCATTCACATTCATAAGCATATTGGTATGAGTGCTGAAGTAGGCCACAAACACATCAAGTGTACTGGAATGCAGAATACATAGTTTTTATTCATAAGTTGATTTTGCCACCATCTTTCATTATTTTAAAACCTTCTTGGCCAGTTATGTAGGTAGCTGCCATTTAGCAGCTCCATAGAGGTTTTTTCACATATCATCTTAGAAAATACCTTTTTACTTATTTCAGTAGCCTGAAAATGGCCAGCAGGAGGAAGCAAAGTTAAGGTAAAAGTGTCAATGAGAAATGTATTAGCGAATTACTTAGATTGGATAATGATAGTTCAGGTGGTGAAGATGACGTTATCTTTCCAAAACGTTTTAAGGTTACAATGTTTTATCAACTTTTGAGAGTGAATATTTTCAGGAAATTAAAATTAATTTTCACAGAATCAGGCACGATGTGGTGGAAGAGATTCATACTGAGAATAAAAAAGCACTTTTCCACAGAAAAATAAAACTTTGATGTATAACGTACGTTTCAGCTCACTGAGCCATCCTCAGGTACAAGGATGAGGATGGCTCAGT
>WURS02449628.1:0-14287 GCA_011762765.2 Rhinocypha anisoptera
TCATCAGTACTTCAATCCGAAGATTGGTTGACTGCAGCCCTCCATCATTTCCTATCTAGTGCTAGCTCTCTTACTCCATGGTAGGTCTTCCTTCTAACATCTCTAACAATTTGCCCTATATATTTGTCCCTATATATATATATCGCTAAGTTTCTTCTCGACCACAGAAAAATATAGGTGATTTTTTTAATATCGAGGGATTTGGCGAATTTAAAACGCCAATTGACTCTATTCCCGACGTTTCGATTTTATTATAAATCATCCTCAGGGCTATAAAAGGATGATGGCGGAATCATAAAACAATCACATAAAAACACATAAAACGTAAAGCAACACCGGTTACATGAATGAGCTACGATAGCATACACAAACACTTAATCTACATATATAAAATGTCACATCGCAAGCATATAGATTACATACCATTTTTACTTTTAACCGTATATTATCATTGTGGCATTAATTTCGTTCTATGAATGGTGTACGAAACAGTCTGCACTACCCGTAGTGCGCTTAGTACCGTTATGTGTTTGTTTTATGTTTCCGTCCCCAACCTTCTATAGCCCTGAGGATGATTTATAATTAAATCGAAACGTCGGCGATAGAGTGAATTGGAGTTTTTAATTGGCCAAATTCCTGGATACAAAAAAATCACCTATATATATATATATATATACTAAAAATTGCCAACAACCTCATGCTTCCAGGATTCTGGGAATTAATATCTGCCCTCCCGGATTCCGGAGACCCTCCTGCACTAATTTCCCTTCCGTAGCAGGCCAAAGTAATTCATACCTCCCTCCGAATAACGGGGATTCGGGGTAATTGCACCCAGAGTGGCGAGAGGGAGAGAGAGAGAGGAATATTGCCCGACTCCAGCAAGAGCAGACTCCGCCCACACACGACGCCGCTTGTCTCGCTGCTCCGATGCGCTGCCCGAAACAAGATAATCGTCCTTTTGCAAAGAAGCAAAGATTGTCCGCGTGGCCAAATTTACGATTCCATCCGTTGGCCTGCTTCTGTAACGAGCTTAAAAGTCTCAAAGCATTCACATGAAATGTGGTCGTTAGCTTTATGACGTGTTCAGATCTGCGCTATACGGAAGAGCACCAGCGTGAAGAAAATTGGCTACGTATTTACTCCAAGAAATGTCGTGTGATATATACGCCTATGGAATTTCCATACGACAACCGTTGCCTACGGAAAAAGCGTTCCAATACTTTTAGGAGTTGAGCAGAATCGTCTAAAGAATGTCGCACGTCTGCTCTTAAGAAAAAAATTTTCAGAAATGTTTACCAGGGTAGAGGGTGAAGTGTATGGGTACCATTCACTTAAATTGACATCCATTTACTTTTTGGTTCGTGTAATGTCGACGGATGGAGACAAAGATCTCCAAAACACTTCATACCTAAAAGAGGACTGCTGTACTCCACTTAAGTTGGTAGAATGCTAAGAGGGATCGGTAAATACATAAACTGAGCAGGAGTTGAAAACGTAAAAAATGATATATTAATAACCCTAAGTATACACTGACGCAAAGAACCCGAGGATAATTCTTAAGGAAGCAGTGTGTGATGTAAGCAATGATGACCAACGATTGTTCATGGTCAATAACATTTACGTGACTTATTATTCTGTTGAACTTTCCAATGTCACACATTTTAGTTAGATCCATGATCCTCGATTCGGACGTACTGGTGAACCCCAGACTAGAAGGAAGTCCAAAACAAAAAAAATTTTAGAGCTCCGGTTTTTCTTCCTTCTTTAGCTGTATATCAGATTTCCCGAGATTTGATCGCAAAACTCATAGCCCATATGAGTAGTTCACTTTTACAACAAAACTCACAGAACACATCATTCTTTCGAGCATCATTCTTCTTTTAATCTGATTCTATCTTATCACAAACATTATACCATAGACTAAAGAATACTATCATTCTTTAGTCTATGATTATACTCAACCTGTTAAATCACAACCTTATGAATACAATCCTACACTTAGTAAAAATCGCATTTAAGCATAAGATGTGAATGCTCTGAAGCGATGAATGAAAAGTTTTATTTTCTTTCCTAAAAATACATTGAAATATTCTTCTCTTGGGTAATCAAATTAATTATTTGAACTATTGAATTAAATTACGCCACCTAAAAACCGTGCCGCTTACCACATCAAATGCATATTGCCTCATGTGTATAAATATGAAGTTATAACCGTTTCTTTAAAATATTTCAGTCTACTACAATACCGACGATATCAAATCTTTCTGGGAAAAGAGTCGACAATGAAAACACCATACAATAATGCTGATTGTAGATTTTAGTTCGTTGTCAGAAAAAAATTATTGGGGCACCTATCAAAAACCTTATTATCAAACCTTAGTAATAAAATGCTAAAATAAATAAACACTTGGAAGTATCAATTAACAATTGAAGACCTACCCACCAGAAAACTAAACTTTTGATGGATTTGATTCTCGATGTGATACTTAACCGCCTGCAAAACCCGAAGTGATTTTATATTGACTGAAACACTTTGTTTTTTAGCCTCTAAATAATGTCGCCTCGGCACAGTTATTATATGCAATCAGCTGAAAACACTTAAGGCATGATATGCACTTAAAATCTATTACATTACAAGAAAGACCAGCTCGTAATTTGAGTTAAACATCCACAGAAAATTCCTGCCCCAAAGAAAAAAAATATCAGTCAATCAATCAACCCTAAGATTCACTTTCTCAATGGTCTGAAACCCCTCATATCGACTCCTATGAGAAGGATTGGAGGGTGGGAGGATAATGGAGGGAATATTCGAGTAAGAAAACCGCGGAGTATTCAAAAGACATGATCTGTTTTAACTCTCGCCCCCCCACCCCCCCACCCCCCCTCACCATGTGGTGTATTGAAGTAGAAGTGCGGTCGACTTTTCGAGAGAACGAGAGGGAAACGGTAAGAGGGAAATAGATGGAGAGAGGGTGCGAAAGAGAGATGGGAAAATGGAGTTGGGACTTTGGTTTTAGGGAGAGACAGACAGACAAGAGGGGGCAGGAATGGTGTGAGTGGAGAGGTGGGGGTGAAAGGGATGTGTGGGGGCGAGGGGTGGGAGAGTCGGTAGGGTGACCCACACCACCTTTTTCCCCCTACCCCCTCCGCCCCCTCCCCACACACTCTCTCCAACGAACGCACACAAAGCAACGCCCGCAAGAAGCGCCCTTGCTGATACGACTCGTGTATTTTATGAGGCCGTCGGAATCCCTGGGGGCTCTCGGAGCGCCAACGGCGAACGAAAAGGGAGATGGGGGGAGTGTTTGATAGAGGAAGGGGGTTGTAGAGGAGGAGAAGGGGTCCAGGAGACGGCGAAAGGGAGAGAGAAAGGAGAGAGGAGTCTCACCACTCGAGGATGACTAAAATTGTCCTCGTGTACCTGGCGAGTGTGAGTGTGTGTGTGAGTGTTCCCTCACCTCCGAGCGAATATAAAGAGCAGTGAGAGGGTGGGATTGGGAGGAGGGAGTGGACCGGCCGATGGTGGTTTTGACGCCTCTGGACCAAATACGCTGACTTCCCCATCCACTCCCTGGACCACATTACCCTCCCCCTCCCCAAATCACTCCCCACGCCATCTCCAAGTGAGTACGGTACAAGGTGCCAAATGAAATTCACAAATAAATCGCCGTTCTGGAGCCTAAGGGTTATGAGAGTTACACAAAAAAATGGCGGAGAGATCAACCGCTCTCGATGGATTTGATTAATCCATCGAGAGTATAGTGAAAGGTTTAGTAGGAAACACTGGGATTCCACATTAAAAACTTATTTGTTTAAAACACGACCAGGTTTCGCCGTATAACAGAATCTCCAGGAACCCAAAGATGCCTGGTCGGGAAACGTTGAAGCCCGGTCGTTTTTTTAAATAAATAATTTCTTAAGTGGAAATGCAGTGCTTCCATGTAAACCTTTCGTGATAAAGTAAGGGCTTTTCGCTTGGGCAAGCCTGAAACGATTTCTTACTTAATTCTAGAACTGGCCTTCTAAGACTTAGACACTCAATTCCTTGTTTTTTCTCCCATCCAAATAATCCATTTCGCATTGCCGCAGTCAATAGGTATAGTTATTACGGTCACTCCGTGGAGTAATCGTGGCTCATTCTACAGTCCTTCCTCTCCAATCCGACACGTGACCACAACCATGAATTCACGCGCGAAGTCGCTCACACCTATGGCTTCGAATTACTTCCTACTGGGTGACACCTTCTTAGCAGGTGCCACCTCTTGTCACCTTCCGCACCACGAGATACCACTTACATAGGTATTCAAGACGTTTTGTTATCAACGCATTCCTATCGTGTAAAATTGGTGCTTACATTCATCATTACAACAGTCTCAGACATGGATACCTACTGGTATTTTTTGCCCAAAAATAAGTGCCAATAATATGCCAGAACATATTCCGAATAAATATGTTAATCGTCACTTATTTTGTCCTTAATTAATTAAAACGACTGCATCAATTAATGAAAAAAGTCGAAAGATAATAAAGATAGAAAAATAGCAATGTGTAGCACTGCTAAAGTGGCAGTGCTTTCTGCAACTACTTCGTATCTTTGTAATTGTCTTCATTACGAGCGGTGAAATTTATCATTAGTACAGTGATGCTTATTTTTTTCGTTTTTCAATTGTTTTTATCTTTATCGAAATGGGATAGTATTTCGCAATAGAACGTAGTTAATGCAGAAAATATGGCTAAGTAATCATTATTGGTAGTTAAAGCTAAGGAACGATATCAAATGAACATAAAAAACGTAAAATTAATTGGCAATATTGGTTTACTTCAGTATCCTTGTCAACAGAAAAAATTGCCACTAAGAATGTTACCTAAGCCATTAATTCACAATTAAATTAATCATAGTCCTTTTATTAATGTGTGGGAATATTTAATGGAGATGAACATTTTATAAGAGGTTTTTTTTTAATTTAGCACCGAAATATGTAAAATACTGTCATTTTATCAGAAAAGAAGGATATTCGTAGAAAAAAATTGTTTTGTCACTGAAACTTCTAATCCGAATATTTTCGGCATGGTAGCCTTCTGCTATTCCGTTTGATCAGTTACTAGAATACACATTTTCTAGATGCTACACTTTTTCCGTTATAGTAAACTGTCCTTAGCTCAATATGTTTCTCTATTTATAGTATAGGCATTTTCAACCGAGATATAAAGAGTTTTTTGCTATGTGTTTTAAGAGAGGTATTTTCTGAAACAAAAAGAGAGCTGATCGAGTCATAATCACCCAGCGCGGTCCTCTTGGCAGCCCCGCGGAGGCAACAAGTGCGACCACCGGCGCCCCGGGGGGAAGGCTGTCCCACTCGGGGCGGTGGGAGGTGGGCCGCCTCCTTCTCCTTAGGAGAGGTGGGGATGGCCCGGCTCTCCTTGTCGAGCCAATGAATGTTGACCGCAAAAGTCTGCTGTCCTTCGCTCGGAGGAGTACTTGGAGTCGGCTCTCACTGATGAACTCTGGAAAACCTCGTGTAGAGAGATCATACCGTTCCGTCTTGAAAATGGGTTTTTCGAGGAAAGAAATAAGTTTTTATCGTAAATTATAACATTTTATTTTAGTTAAGCTGTTAACACGCAGAGCTTCTAACGCTTATTTACCATAATGCAAATTTAAGGCAGAATATGGATACTGTGTTGTTCCTAGACTTGATACCGTCAATTGCTGCAAATAGTAATTTATATATCATATATTTCAGTAAAAAAAACAATGGATAAAATCGAGTTGAACAAATGTTCTGTTGTACAGGGAAGCTGGCGTAACTGATGTGCCTTTTACATTGAGGTAACAGCATTTTGGAACATACCAGGGCATAGTGAAAGCATTACCGAATTCCTTGCCGCCATTTTAGTTGGTGATGTCAGTTTCATTTCTAAAGAGGAAAAAAGAGCAAATTGAAAAGAAAGTAAGAGTCTCGCAGGTCGTTCCTTTGAGACTTTGCTCATAACCCAGAATTCAGTGGTTCATATTTAAGAAGTGACATTAGTTAGTGTTTCTTTTTTGGTTAACTTATAATTATCTTTATATTAATTTTCTTTTTTCTTATTCTCTCTGATCGAACCCATTTCATGATTAATTATATATCTATGCAATCCACGGAAATAGTAAGTGTCCGAATGCTAATCTTGTACGAGTTAATGAATCTCAATAAAACCAGCCTCAATGAAACTTTGGGGAAGTTCGATATTCTGCCTCGATGTACCGAGTTTCTCGTAAAGGTTTTCGCCTGTCATGTTTGGGAAGTTCTTAGAAAATTTACTGCTACTTGCATCCCTGGGTTTGGTGTTCCAAAATAGGATGGAGACTCCGATCGGTCGGCATGCTTTGTACGTGTGTACCGGTAATAGCTACGGAAACTAGATTTTTATTAAAGGTAATCTCTTCAGTAAAACATTTGATACCACTATTTTGGGAGCAACTATTCGGAAGTTTCGGATGCTGTTCCGTAATATCGGTCTGTTTATTCCTTTCGCAGTTTTAGACAGAATTTCGTACTTCGCTCGGCACCTCTAGGCCTCTAAAGGGGTTTTGCTAAAACCATTATGGTTCAGAAGTGAAGTATTCAGGGTGTTGATTCGAGTCAGCTTAGCACGGATCAGGATAATCAAGCAGGGAGAAAAGGTATATATTTTTGGGGGCTCTGAACTGTCCCCAAAAATATGTTGCAGTTAGTGCCTACTTGGAACTACCGATGTAAGGGGAATGGAATTACAGAGACACCACTTATAATTCAGTCAGATACAAGACTGACATAACTATAATTCACCTGAGTTTTCAAACTACGTGCCTTGTGCCACTTGCTCATGATAAAAGTTAACGTAAAAGCTGTTTCATAACAATATTCGTCAAATGTTTCATTCAACCTGTGCTTCTAACGGTAAAACATTTCTTTTAACCTACAGGCCCATCGGTTTGCCATCTACGATGCAACTGGTAAAACTCTCTTTACATTTGAAATAGTTTCTTCGCCTCCTATTGCCTTCTGAGACGCCACTGCATATAGTCATTCATATTTTCGATCCTCCAATAATACCGAGACAGCTAAAATATTCCAGCTGCCTGCCGTAGTCATTAATATTTATTTACATTTTGTTTTCATGCTACTACGTGGCGTCGTTTTAGTCAGGTCGTCTGTCATTTTTTTGTTTTATAATACGATTTTATGGAAACAGAACCAGGTCCATTTCCTAAAACGTTTTAAAAACTCTGGTTTGTTCTAAATCCCAAGTTTTATTCACTTCGACCTAAAGACGCTAGCTGCAATGCTGGCGAAACTGTTGTCCCCACAAATGAACAGACGCAGAAAACCCCGAAAGAAATGAATCTTCATTAATTGAGAATAACTGTGATAGTAGTATGCTGGTTACCATCCTTGAGTTGGAGGTGAGGTGGTGTAGTTTTCCTAAGCTTCGAATTCCTTCTATCTTTTTATTTCTATAATGAGTGCATATTTCATTAACTTCCATTTTTATTATGAATAAATATTTCCAACTCCATCCCAGAAGTTGTAACTTGAAAGGTTTTCTAGTGTTGATCAAGGAATTGTTTGATCGGCCATAGGATCCGGCCGCGCATTCGATTCAATGACGTGGGTCTACGTCAATGAACCTAAATTAGAGGTGTAGAATGGCCCACCGAGCGTACCCCTTGATCCAGGAAATACGAAAGAGATGAGGGGAAACTGGGAAAGCACGACTTGCCCGCCGCCTGACGGCGCGTCCAATCGGAAATTGAGGGAGAGGGGAAAATTTGCGATGACTCGCCGCAGTCGGTTGTCTTCTCAGCGGACGTGCGGATCGAGTCGTACCGTATCTAAGGACGCGGGCTCCGACCGACGCTGCCCACCCCCCTTTCCCACGGAGGACTTTTACTCACCGACCACTCCCCCCTTCCATCCTCCGCGTTCGCGGGGGCGTCGCGAGGATTCAGAACTAGGGGAGGGGAGGAGGCCGCGAGGAGGGAGAGAGGAGGTTCGAGTAACGGGATTATGGGCATTTCCGACACCCTCTTCTCCCCCACTCCAGCATTACCGGTGGGGCTAAGGATGCTGCGTTTAACGGCATGGCGTCAAGCCTTCCATGCTCGGTAACATCTCTCCCCCTCCCATCCCCGTCCGCCTCCCCCACCCCTTACGAGCTTCCACCCCTGACAAGCTCGCCTAACTGGGTCTTGTGGTCGAAATCATGCGGGTCCCCTTGAGGCCGCTGCGTGCAGGAGTCCCCGGTGCGCCCCCGATTTTTTCAGAGTGCCTTCGCGCCTCGCCTTGTGTTTGTTGCGAGAGTGCTATGCGTTTGGCCCCCGGCCAGATGAACGCTGCCACAGTCATAACAACGCGGGTTACGCAATGGGCAGTCGGGTCGACTCAGAAACGGAGTTTTAAGTGGTCTAGGGAAATATGGACGAAATGCGAACTCTAGGAAGTCACGTAAGGGCCTCAATTAATGGCCTCTTTTAGTTGGACGTTAATTTTTGTCGTGCACGCTCGCAGTTAAGCTTTTTAAGGTTTAACTTTGTTGTTTTTCTTTCCTGAAACTCGAAATGATGAGTCGAATAAGTGGCAAGAGACAGCGACGGGGTGATTGGGTGTTCTGCTTATCTTCCTATTGTGAATATTTCATTTCCCAAGATTTTTAGGAAATAGTAGGTATTCTACTTACTGGGTTACATTGTCATCTTAAAATTTTATCTGTAGCATTTATCAAGTCTCTTTGGCGTTTTATCACTCACTATGCAATTGGTTGCTCATCCTATCAATATTCCTTCCTTTGGCGTAATCCCCCGAGTACTCATATAAGAAATCCGCTTTCCATTATTTTGATTGTTCCAAGAAAATAAATTTCTCTATAATCTCCCAATTTTTTTGTTGTAAATTCTAACTTCGGTGCATCGGCTCGGTTATTTAACGCCGTCGATTGTGTTCGCTTTCCTGTCATTAAGAGCCTCGTTTGTGTAAGATTGCGTCTTTGGACCTTCTGTTAGTATCCCTTGATGATTTTCTGGTAAATAGTTGTGATTTATTCATCCGCCGCACTTTTAAATTATTTACTCTTACATATCACGTTCCCTTATGGTCTATCGGGAATTCGATGTGATCGATTTTAAGTGATACAGAGTTACTTCTGTATCAGAGTACATAAATACTTGAGCTGCACGTCTGATTTGAGAGGAATTGGTGTCAGTACCTACAGACGCTATCACGAAACTTGTCCAATACGCTTCTCCAGAATCCAAAACAATATGCCGCTCGTAAGCCGGTCACGGTTCACCCTTCCTCTCCCCACCCACCTTATTTTGATTCCACATTTCTGAGTCCTCCCTAACGAGAATCTCCGTTTGCTCTCATTCCCGCCTATGGCTGCTGATGAGTGACGTAGGTCGTGATCCCCCCACATTCTCGATTGTTGTTTCCGCCGAGTAGAAAACTTTCCCCTGCACGCGATCATTTCTTTTCTCCTAATCCTTACTTTCCTGTCCTACCCAACCACCAATCGAAGCAATCTGTCGTGCTTCTAACGTCTCTTTGAAGGGAAGTGATTAATTATGTGAAAAAATTAGATTGTTGTTTGCTCAACGATTTAGGGATGTTTTGAGCTCATTTCGACACACTACATAGGAAGCGAGTCCTGCGGGGATATGGACGTATCAAGCTAATGAGTATTTTAATGAAGTGATTATAGTCTACATCCGCTTTGTAACGAAATATGGCCGTTTATATCTGATCACATGATTCGAGCCGTGTAGGTTTTCCTCCCCGAGAATGTGTCAATTACTTGAAAGTAGGTGTTAATAAATAAGAAACTGGCACGGTCTCATTTACTGTTTTGCGTGTTGGGTTTTTATAATATACCTAATGATATTCAATAATTGGATTAGCTTATTTGCATAAATAAGACAAAAAAGAGTCCCATGCATTAACTGATTTTTCCAATATCGCTCAGGTTTTACGCCTTTGCGTGCTAAATTCCCCGAAAGACAGTTCCACCCGTCTTATTTTAGACGTTTCAAACACATTTTTTCTTAAAAAAATTCTTGCAAAAAACATTGTCTTTTAGTACTGACGGTTTTCCGAGTGTCGTGGAGGTCGTTTCAGAATTGCAGTAATTTTTTGGTTGCTTCGTCATTTGGATACAACGGCTGTAATTTCAAGTTGTCAAATTATTCAGGATTAACAGCCAGTTAAAAGCGGGTCGTTGAATTCATTTATTTTATGTTTTTGCATTAAGTTAAAAGATTTCTCGCTCCGTTTAGTTGCATAAAAGTAATAGTTCATACTTTTAGTACTTAACTCTCGCAGATAGTATAAATTATTAAAGAACACATTTTTAATACCCTTTATGCACTTTTAAGTTATCGCTTAAGTGTTAAGAAGTTGGCTACAAAGTCGTTATTTCACAAAGCTCATGTTTATATCATGATTGCATTGCATCAAAATTTCATATCGAGTATAATCCATTACAATAGTGTTCTTGAAATGTAGAATTGTTGAGCGGAACTAATATTTTAAGGTTGGACGTAAAATCTTTTGTTTTGTGATAAGAAAATTTCGAATTCTGGTAAGCTTTGCGAAACGCTTCAGGATACTTTTATACCAGAGGTTTAGTGTGCGAATTCAAGTTACCTGATAAGAGGAAAACTTCGTGATTCCTTATCTAATCAGGTGCTCTTGGTGATATTCATTAGAGCGTTGTACCAGTTAAAGTAGGTTTCTGATGAACAATATTATTTTCTACTACTAAGAGTTATAATTGACGTAAAATTAATTCCTTCGTTTGTCTTTTTTTGTGCACTTTGCCTCCATCTTTTTATACACCCTTAACTATAGTGCTTCCAAACTCACTCTTTCCTCACTGACTAAGTTTCAGATCCGCTAATGACACACTCCATTTTAAAACTTAAAATAAACTTTTCGTGAAAAATTTGTCAAAGTTACTTCGTCCATCTTAATTTTCTTTAAACACTTCCAAGAACGAGTCCGTGTTTTTTCTGCTTATTTAACTTCGGCTTTCTAGCTTCTATTGTTTAGACATACATTTTTTAGTCAGTGTTCCCTTATTTATAAAAATAAATGATTTATTCCTACTGGTAGTTGTTTATTGTCTATATATTATATTGATTTATTTTATATAAAAGAAAAATAATTTCGAAAAAAATTTAATTTCCTGAAAATAACAAATAAATTGTTAAAAACGGAGAATCGAGTGTAATTGCGTCGTGATAATATAATTGAGGTCGCGGTAGCAAGCGGGTTTAGCGCTTGGCTACCGAAAGGGGAACACGGATACAAGTCCCGGTGACGTCTCTGGATACCTCCAGCTAAAACTCAAGCCGAGTAATTTTCTGGTTACCCGATCTTCCTGGGAAACCGCAGGCGGCGCAGGGAATGAAATTCTGGCCCCAGTGAGAAGGTTCAATTAACGCGAGGCACTGAAAAAAACCTATTCCGTGGAAGAGGATACAGTCTTATCATGAATGGAAGCTTCTCAGGAATATAGGTTGAAGTCTTTAATAGTTTTCGCCGTTCGTGTGCTGGAGATTCATGCAAAAGGAAATCATGTTTGCTGTATCCTCCAAATATGGATTCGTATTTGTGGGTAGGAATCTCCGTCCTGTTAACTATTTCTACGCAAAACACGATTTCAGTTTACTTTCTCTTAGTTTTTCAAGCCTCAGCATATCGGAAATCGATACTCTGACCTCTTAGCTTAAGGTTTACTGAAGATTATCCACGACACACCATTAAGATTATACATTCACAAAAGTTTCCTGTCTCCTATTCATATAAACATTGCAGTTGAATATATCTACAATTATATCCCGTATTTGATATAGGGTTCTACTATATTTTCAATGATACATATGTGTCGAATACACTTTTATCTCTACGATCTGTCCTCTTAAATCAAAACAAGTGTTATTTTTTTTGCACAAAATTGATCGTTTTAACTTTTCCGCTTATATGAATTTATTACATTTTGACTGTTTCCTTCTCTTGCTTTGCAACGTCTTGTATTCGTCTTCGTATTTTAGTCAGCAAAACTCGTTTGATTAAAACCGTTTGATTCCCTCTTATATTTTATTACTGGTTATTTCGAAATTTGTTCAGGGTATTTAGCGTTTATTGCTAATTATCTATTGTACAATTGTAAAAACAAAGTCATGTCAATTTTATTAGTCGCAATTTTCTTTTTCGCCTGGATAAGATGGTAAAATAACAAAAGTAAACGTAGAAATTCCTAAATAAGTGAACGAAAGTGAAGCCATTGAAGTTCGTATTTCAAATAGCGTACTTAATTTTCGTCTTGTTAGTTGGTACAAAATCAGTTCTACATGTATCCTCATGTCGTCCGCTCCAACGCCGTTGAGGGGACCCCATGCAAGAACAGTGGACTCAGCTGGTCGTAACGCGATATCCCATGGTTCTCAATTGCTTACATATCTCCTCATTGAATGTTGATTGGTTTGCACTTAATCCTAAACTCCTTGTGGACTGACTGCAGTTAATTTTAAAAAATCGAAGTTACTTGGGTCTCCATTGGAATTGATGTGGCTCAATTTTTTTACAACTCCCTGTTTTCTTTCGTCATAGGTTTCCAATTTTCCCCGTTCACTTTTACTAGATGCTCTGGTTAACACATTTTTTGTATCCTGACATTTCAGCACCCTGTCAATCAATTATGAAGGCTTCATAGGGTCCAATTTTCCAATGCCTTCCCTTCGAGATAAATATTTATGATTTATACCCTTCTGAAACATACGCTAATACTCCACTTCCATTGAACACACAAGAATTAAATTTTCCACCCCTTCACAGAGAGTTCAGTGCTTTAATTTGTAAGAATTTTCTCTAGCATTAAAATCTCCATTGTTTAAGCGCCTCTACGATGTTTCAACCAAGATTCCTAAAATACAAACGCTTAATTGTAATTAGCACCAATTTAAACACCTTGTTACTACCTAAACTTATATTTTTATTGACGTTAGGTATGTTGCAACTAGTTTTTAGTTTTTAAGAACCTATGAATCTTAATGTACAACTTATCCAATGAGTTATGCGTGAGAAGTATATAAATGCATATCGAGGCATACCACATAAGTGAAGACTATTGGGAGGTACCTGTAGAGAAAGGAATCCTAGAGGACGGCTGAGGATGATGTTTACGAAACGGTTAGGGGATAACGTTAGAGATAGAAGTTACGAAGGTATGAAGGGGTAGGCAGGTGACAGAATAGCTTAGAGTACAGTGATAAACCAATATTTGGATTGACATTGATTAGTGAAAATTATTGCTCAAAATTTATTAAATATATTTTTTTTATTCTGGAGAAAAAGTAGTTTTGTTGTCGGCTAAAGGCTTACATCGAAATTCACCCTAACAGTATGGCATTATGGTCCCTATCTCGTACCACCAGATCCTACTGTGATCTTCTACCACTATTGTGTCTCCATTTTTGGAATTGAACTTGTTTTATGTGGAATTACGCCTCAAATGTATACTGAAATTCTAATTATTTTAGCTGAGACCCAGGCAACCAGAATGTGGTATGCCTTTCTTGGAGGTGCTAATTGCTAAAGGTTTTTAAAAGTCTGTAAAATGTGAAGAGACCACTCCATTTCGTCCTTATTTAGAAAAAGGTGTATTCTTTTTTCACACAGAACCCAAGCATCCTTCTAAATTTGTTTGTTACAAGGTTTACTCAAGATAACGGAGTATGTTACTCATTCATTTTCAGAAACCTGAATTTGGCAATTTGGTGGAGTGAATGAGGCTAATATGCCACTGCCAAAAATTTGGTACGGAAAACGTTAGCTATTATCGTGTTTTTACCTTTCCGTAGTCGAGTAAATGTTCACTAGTGTGATTGTACACGGTGGCATGAGCCTGGATCCTGCCATACCGCCTCTCTCGGCAGGGATTTCTCCCTTGATGTTGTGTACGTGATCCGCGTAGCGTTCCAGTCTGATCTGTGGGCCGGAGCATTTCGTGGAATCCCGCGAATATTTGAAACTCCTACACCGTTGACGGCTTGACAGTGTGTACGTACGGCTCACGGTGCCCGTCGATGTGCCTTCGTTATCCGCTTCCCCGCCCCCGCGTTAAAACCTCTGCTTGCGCGCGACCACTTTCTCCCTGCGCGTGCCGCTTTTTTGTCATCTGGTCATGTCTTGATTGCGGGTCCCCCCTCCCCTTTTCCCGCCCTGGCGCCTACCCCCCCCTCCCTTCCCTCCGATCGATCCTCTCC
>WURS02449637.1:0-14286 GCA_011762765.2 Rhinocypha anisoptera
GGGGGGGGGGGGAGGGGGAGAGAGAGAGAGAGAGAGAGAGAGAGAGAGAGAGAGAGAGAGAGAGAGAGAGAGAGAGAAGACTGATCGTTTTCTTTTTGGTGTCAGGGTAAAATTACTAAAATTAGCGTCAGACTCGGACTCGACTCGACCAATTGACCAGTGACCAATTTGGGTTGCTTGACATTCTCTCTCTCTCTCTCTCTCTCTCTCTCTCTCTCTCTCTCACTCACTCACTCACTCACTCACTCACTCATTCACTCTCTCTCTCTCACTCATTCACTCTCTCTCTCTCTCTCTCTTCTCTCTTTTTTCACTTTGTCTTCTGGAAAAGAAATCCAAGAGACAATAATCAAAGGGAAAAATAATTAATATTTTTTGTACGTGTTTTAGAAAAGTGTACAAAAGGTAATAACATAGTTAATTAGAAAAAAATATTATTAATATATAAAAAATGCAAGTCAATAAAAAGTAGGAAAATATACAATATTGTAATAAAGAGAGAAAGAGAGAGAGAGAGAGAGAGAGAGAGAGAGAGAGAGAGAGAGCAATAACAATAAAAACTGTTTATAAATTTTTAAAAACAAAGAAAATGAGCATTTAATAATAATAATAATTATTATTATTATAAGCCTATAAATTTATTTTGTTTTGTATTAATTAATAACAATTGATCATATTTCGGTTATTTTTGACTTCGAATTCAGACATATATACATTTGGAATATTAATTCAAAAATTCTGGAGCAAATAATTAATTATTCTTCTCGTGGTTTTGGCTCTTTCAAGGTTACATTCTCAGTATTCTCTTTCTCTTTCTCTATTTCCACTTCAAGGTTACTATTTGCATAATTGAAGAACAAGACAAATACAATTAATGCCAACACATTTTTTACTATTTTTTCACTATAATAGAAGCAGCAATATATAGTTTATTAAAAAACAAATGTTTCCAAAAAAGTCATTATATGTTTTATTAATTAACAAATTGTTATTTTTATTTTTAATTAATCAGTTTTAACTATTTTCATTTTGTAAATAAAAAATTAACTATTTTCAAAATGACAAGTTCGAAAAGCAGCAATATGTAGTTTATAAAAAACAATTATGTTTTCAAAAAAGTCATTGTATGTTTTATTAAATAAAAAATTGTTATTATTATTTTTAATGGATCATTTCTACCTATTTTCATTTTGTAACAAATTAATACTTTTAATTCAAAATTGACAAGTTCGAAAGGCAGCCTTATGTTGTTTATAAAAAACAATTATGTTTTATTAATTAAAAACTGTTATTATTATTATTATTATTTTTAATAAAGTATTTCTAACAATTGTAAACAAATTAAAACTTTTCAAAATGACAATTTAAAAAAGAGCCGTCCACAGAGGGCGTATGTGTGTCAAGAGAAAAAACGTGCGCGCGTGTGCGCTAAGTTTGTTTACCTTTGAATCTATCTCACCCACACAGACACTTTGCACCCGATGGGTTTATAGTTTTTTTTCTTGTTGAGGGATTTGATTTGCTTACTCTTGCACTTTCTCTCCCTTCCCCCTCTCGCCCCCTCTTTTTCTCCCTCATTCACATCTTACGCCCACACATCACTTCTAATCGGGTGGGGGATGGTGCATTGGGTGCGTCACGGGTGATTTCCCATTCACCTTGACCATTGATTGCACTCACCTTTCTCTCTCCCTCTGAATCCTTCTTTTGAAATTTGACGTTTCTAAAATTGTCCCCCAATTCACAATGGAAGAACGAGAGAATGAAATTGTGCAAGATTTGATGCAACAAATCATGATTGACCCGAATCTCCTTGGTCCCGAGCCACGAATCAATATTCAGCCAATCACACGGATCTGGGAGCATAAGGTTGATCGGCTGTGTGCCATTAACAACTGGGTTATTGTTGGTATTTCTGGGTAGGTTTTCTGTGGTGAAGAACATGACTTTTATTGACGTTCAATGTTGTTTTTTGGTGATTTTAGAATCACCAATTCTGGCAAGACTACACTATGCAATCGATTGGCTGAGATGTTTACGGTTCCTGGACTAAGCTACGCTGCCACTTTACACCAGGATCAATTCTTTCGGGTATGTGACAAAAAAATAAAACGTTGAGAAAAATCGTGAAAAAGGCGTTTATAGACAACTTTTGTACTAGGGGCACTCAAAACTGCATTGTTTCCCTTTTATTATTGAAAAAATGCAGTCCCTTTTACCAATAACCAAATCTTTTTTTCAACTTGAAATTGTATAGATTTGTTTGCATATAAACTTGAGTTATTATAATTCCAAGAGTTATGAAAAAAATATTAGAATCAAATCGGAATAAAATTTGAATCATAACACAGAATGTTAGATTCGAATCGGTGATGAATTCGAATCACAACAGTAAAAGTTAGATTCGAATCGATTAAGCACAGTGAAAGTAGCGTTACTGTTACAGTACAAAAGTATGACTGAGAATAGAAAATTTGATGACTGATTTTATATCATCATAGGATGAGGATGATTCGATGCACGTGTGGGTGCCACTGGGAGAGAAGCGAAAACACCAGAACTGGGAACTGATGGATTGCATCAACTGGAACTTGATGTGTCGTAAACTCGAGTTGGTCGTGGGTGACATTCGCGATGAACCTCGGTGTATACTCTTTGTCGATGGCCATATCATCTTTAATTTTCGGTAATTTCCTCTCTTTTCTACACTGTTAAGAATACTGTCTGGTTATAACCCAACATTAAGCACGTTTTTGGTTATAACTCGACAAGTCTTTGTCATAGACTTTCAATTTAAAAATGTAAGTTTATTGGCAGACATTTTGAAAAATCAACGCTTATAAGTTGAATTGTAAGTTGAGTTGAATTGAAAGTAAGTTCTTAAATTGTCACCTTAAAAGCTGGTATTTTTAAAAATTACAAGTTAAGCTTTTACTTTTTGGGGCAAATTAGAATTAATGAACTAATTAGTTTTTGGGTTTTGCTTTCTGAGGCCACTTTCCTATGCTTAACAGGTAATGTTCTTTGTGAGGTTATAACCAAAAGCGTACTCAATTTCAAATTATAACTAGACAGTATTTTTAACAGTTTAAATGAGGTAATTTTAATATATTGTAATTTGAAACTAGTCCTATTGCCAACGTGTGCCACCGTCGGTACTTCATCGAGCTCGAAGACAAGAAGACAGTGTTGGATCGTCGAATCGAGCGAAACTACATTCCACCGGATCCGCCGGGCTACTTCGAGACTGTCGTCTGGCCTATGTACTTTCACAACAAAGAGGAGATTAAGCGTAATCCAAAGGTTAAGGACAATCTTGGTGAGTTTCTTTGTGTTCACTCCGGAATCACAACCAAAAGTGCTAATAAATTTAGCACGTTCGGACTTAAAAGCTTAGCAAAGCTTGGTTCAAATTATTTTATACCAATTTAGATTAGGTTACTTTAGTTCAGGTAATACTAAACTACTAGTTTAGGTTTGATTTTTACATCAAAAGCTAACTCGTTTTAGAATTCGAATTATAAGAACGAAAGTTAGATTCCAATCGGTTAAAAATTGGAATAATAACAATCAAAGTTAGCTTCAAATCGGTCAAGAATTCCAATAATAACAACGAAAGTTCGATTCGAATTGGTTAAGAATTCGAATCATAACAATGAAAGCTAGATTCGAATTGAATAAAAATTCGAATCGGTTAAGAGTTCGAATCTTACTACGCATGCGCAGAAAACAAAAATGTCAGAACTCAAGTACTTAAACTTAGTTTTATTGTCAAAATGGATTATTTAGTGACGGTGGATGGCAAGATGAACGCGGAAGAGATGGCTCACTTTGTGTACCGCGAATTGGACGACTTTCTCGCACATAACGATGTTCATGCAGACATTCCCATTCACCACCTGGACCCGAACGCTGATCTCCTTCTTGAACTCGACGATGATGCCGAAGAATCATGATGAGTTGGCAGAGTTTCGAGTTTCGAGTATGAGAGCCATATATTCATAGTTCCTTTTTTCTTTCCAACTGATCTGAAACAACATTCTTCCTCGTCTTCTGTTTTTTCAAAATGCTTTCTTTTTTCTAGTTTTCTCCAAGTCTACTCAACATAACCACACAAATCAGACAAAACATTAGCTTTTTTGTTGCATGTTATATATTGATATTTTATGATTTTATTGTAATTTTATATATTTCATATGATCACATATTAATTTTAAATGTTATGTGCAATTAAAGATTTTATATTATATTTTATGTTTGCATGTTTTTTAATTTATGTTCATTTTCATTCTTCAAAATACTTAAGTTGTATTTATTTAATGTATAATTTATATTTTCTTCAACTAAAATATTAGTCAGTCAGATTAATACGCGCGGACAGTGAGCTGGGGAAAAAGGGGAACACTAGATGGCGTGGCGGAGAAAGTGCAAACACCGGCGTGGCCGCGGCAGCACTTGCCTTGTCTGTTCACTAGCGCGCTTTACTTGTTCGTTAATGCTTTATTTTTAAATCATGAACCGCAAGGATTTGATTAAGTTTTACTTTCATAAATCAAATCGCAAAGCAAGAGAAGCTTACGGAATGATTAAAAAGAAGCACGGAAGCGATTGTGTTACATTGGAAGAAGTGAAATATGTATTTAATCAAATACGCGAAGGCATTGAATCTACCATCCAAGAAGACTACACTTTTCCAATAACACTACCAGACACTTCACATGAAAACTCTTTACAATCTTACATCCAGGAGGAGAATTCCAATTCGATCTCACTACCACACATTTCACATGAACATGAACAATCTTTACAATTTACCATGCTCGAGGAGAACGCTAATTCAATCCCACTACCAGACACACAACATAAACAATCGTTACAATTCACTATCCAGGAGCAGAACTATAATCTAATCCAACTACCAGACACTCCACATGAACAACATACTTCACATGGACAATCTGTAGGAGACATTGCACACAACACTTATAGTGATATCTCGATAACAACTGATGATTCATACCTGCCAAAACTCACAACAACTATAGAGATTGCGGATGACACCAGTGATGATGAGGATGATGATGAAATTTTACCTAAACTCGGCAATGAAAAAGTGTACACATGTGATTCTTTACAAGAGACTGCAATCAAGAGTTTAGATCGCTTTAAAAAACGTGTAATAGTTCTTCACTATTTTATACGAGGCATCCAGGTATCAGCTGCGCTAAGCGAGTTAAATTCACCCTATTGTGGTGGTTTTTCTGAAACCTTTATCCGCAAATGGTATAAAAGATTTTCTAGTGGTGACTTTTCTCTTGATGAACATTCTCGGCTAGGTCGTCCTGTAAAGGTCACCGATCTCGAGCTCAAATTTTACATTCAAAATAACCCTTCCATACTCACATATCAAATGGCCGACCACTTCAACGTTAGCTGTGAAACAATATATCACAGGATGCGAAAACTCAACTACACGTTGAAGATGGATAAATGGTGTCCATATCGAGTGAGTGAAGCACAAAAAATCAATCGCGCCCTTGCATCGGCTAAACTTTTACAAAAATTCAAACAAGACAATTTTCTAGCTCGTCTTCTCACAACAGATGAAAAAATGATTCATTTAGATAACACTGAAGCAGTAAGGCATTGGAGACTAGTGGGAACGGTAGAAGGCCAACCGCTTCTTGTGCCAAAACCATCGATCCATTGCAAGAAACTGATGATAATTTGTTTTTGGCGCGTATTAATCTGACTGACTAATAGATCAACATCTCTAAATTTGATTTGGGTTTTTACATGATCATGAGAAGAGAAAATAAGATTTCAATTTGGTATGTAACACAGAAAGTTTAGATTCGAATCGAATAAGAATTCGAAATGTTAAACAAAAAAGTTATATTTGAATTCAGTAAGAATTCGAATCGAACTGCGCATGCGCACAAGAGATTTTCAAGTGACAATAAAAATTCGAAAAACTATTCAAATGAGATTTAAATAGAAACAAAATTACAGTCAAATTGATTGAGAATTTTGACACATTTTTGGTCCATATAAATTCCGACTCATATAATAAATCAGAGATTTGAATTGAAAAGTGATGCAAAACAGAATCAAGATCAATATCTGTAGATAATTTGATTTAATTTATTTTATAAATAAATCATAAAAAAGCGTATCACAGCTAATAAAGTGTTGCAAATCTGTAGAGAATAAAAATCACAGAGAGAAAGAGAGAGGGAAATTGCAAATGAAAGAAAATATGAAATAAATCACAGATGATATTAATTATTATAAATAAATAAATAAATTTGTTTAAGTTAATTTACATAGACTTAATCGATCAATCAATCCATTAACCAGTTTGATGAGTATCAGAATGATGAAAATAGATAATAAAAACAGAAAAAAAGACAATAAAGTAAAGTATTTTTTTATAAATAAATAAAAAAGTTAGATATGATGTGAGTGAAAATGATGAGTCGAATGTCGTTGAGCATGAAGTGTCTTGGTGGTGAGCTTCTTCTTCAAGTGATTAGTCAATCGTTTGGCGCGGTACTTCTCGATTATCTCCGCAGTGGTCAACTCGCACTTCAGACCGGTTTGCACCTGAATTTGAATTTTTTTAATTAAAACATATATTTAGTTACTTGTAACATTATTCATAACATTATCTGCTGCTACTTCCATTTTTGCTTAACGGATTCGAATTCATCACCAATTCGAATCTAACTTTCGTTGTTGTGATTCGAATTCATCACCGATTCGAATCTTACTTTCACAATTCTGATTCGAATTCATCACCAATTCGAATCTAACTTTCGTTGTTATGATTCGAATTTTATTCTGATTCAATTCGAATGTTGTGCATAACTCTTCGAATTCTCATTTAATTTGATTCTGAATTCGAACTATTCAAATTCTCACTTGATTCGTTTCAATTTTTTTTGCATATTTCTTCGAATTATAGTAACTCGAGTTTGCACCATTTGTCTCTTGTAAAAATTAAGTGCAATTCGATAATAATTTTAAAAATTAATAAAAAATTAAAATTGCTACAATCTCAACGCAACAAAAACTCAAATTAGTGCAACAATCTAGATCTCTATCTCTAACAGGATTTAGAATTCGTTCAAAATGCTATTCGATAGTAAAATTTAGACATTACTAATTTTATAACAAAATGGCTTTAGCATAGATAAATAAAAATCGGAATATAACCCAATTTGGAGTGTTTCCAAAAATTGCGAAAACTCGGCTAGAAACTTACATAGAAGGTAACCACGCTCCAAATGAGTCGATTGCGACGAGACCTAAGCCGGCCCGGGTAGTGGTCCAAGGGAAACTCTTGCCGCAGTTTTCGGTAGGCAATGCGAATCTTCTCCTGCAACTCCTCCTTGAAGAGCTTCGAGTAGCGACCATGTTGAAACTCGAGTTCAAGCTTAAGATGCTTAACCAGTACTCTAAGGTTGAGTGGATGAATCATAACCACTGATTCGCTCATTCTGGAAACTTGTGTGAGTAGGATATAATTTGTTGTTGCGCAATAATTATTATTGATGAATTAATAAAAATAAAATAATATTGATGATGTTACTCAACTCTCACTTACAACTTTCACTCCTCTCACACACACACACACCCAGTACACCTTCAACAAACTGCCATTGTTTTACACCCTTCTCTCTTTCCAAGTGTGCATAGGAGTGTGAGTGTGAGTGAGTAAAAGTTGAACTCGATACTAATGAACTTTGAGTGTTGTGAAAAAAAACAGAATACACATACATACACACAATACAATGAAGTAACGAGTTATATGAATGGAAAAGCCGGGTGATGGAGGCGTCATCTGATGGAGACTAGCTTGAACTAGGCCAGCAAAGCACGCTGCAGCCTATGCATGGTAATCAGTTGAAAATAGGCGTGGCTTATTTAACATGTGTAGAATTGTTTTAACAGATAGGCCACACATCTTTACAACTTGATATCGACTTGTAATCGCAAACACTAGACAAAAGCCATGCCGACACACACACACGCCTAGAAAGATCGGCAAACTTGTCTCGCCTACTTTTCTTTCTCTCTCTCTCTCTTTTCTCTCCCTCTCTCTCACATTGTTGCCGCCTAACCGCGTGTGTTGGATTTTGTCTGTAGTCGGTTGTGCTTGTAGAATTTCTTTGTCTTGAAGTTAGAAGAATTTGTATTGCTCATCGTCATTAATATTGACCTATTTGGATTTAAGATTTACGACACTTGTCTATCTACTTAAAATAAGAAGAACAAGAAGACGACAAAATGTACGGCGCACCTCAAATTTTAGTTTTGAGTAAGTTTTATTTTTTTGTTTGTTTGAAAGAATCATGTCAATAGTGATAATTCTTGATTAAATTTTGCCCAAGTTTTTCTTAAGTTTATTGTAAATTTTGCTAATTTATTTTGCATTCTATAGTAGTTAGTATTTTGATTTGTTATCAAATTTTAGCAGAATAAGTTTTTTTGCTTTATCTAGATTCTAAAGTAAAAGTTTTTGTTTAAAGTTCAGATAACATTCTATCTAAGCTTAATTATATAATGTTTTAGTAGTGTTATACTTACATGTTTTTTGTAACGTTTGTCTAAGTGTCAAAAGTTAATTATAATAATATCCTTGAACTTGAATTTTTGACACAACACAATCTGATGTGCATTTTGTTTTTGCTAATTCATTATTTTCATTCTATGTTTTGTTTCTTTTTTTAAATGATGATGAAAACAGACAACAATATGAAGCGCGAATCTGGTCGCAAGGTTCAGCTGGACAATGTCAAATCGGCCAAGTTGATCGCCGATGTTATTCGGACCAGTTTAGGCCCAAGAGCTATGCTCAAGGTAAGATTTAGAGATTTTTGGAGAACAAAATGAAAGAATATCTCCTCATCTGCTCAAAATAGAAACGAGTTGGATACGAATTCAAATCATAACGAAAATTAGAATTGAATCAGAGATTCAATGTTTTGTCATTTTTCGTTTTCTGTCACACTTTTGTATTGTGAGAGTTACGCTACTTTCACTGTAACTTAATTTAACTGATTCAAATCACAACAGTGAAAGTTAGATAAAAATTGCCGATGAATTCGAATCACAACAGTGAAAGTTAAATTCTAATTCATCCTCAATTTTAATCTAACTTTCACTGTTGTGATTTGAATCCTTAACCGATTCGAATCCAACTTTCGTTGTTGTGATTCAAATTCATCAACGATTCGAATCTAACTTTTACTGTTGTGATTCGAATTCATCACCGATTCGAATCTAACTTTTACTGTAGTAAATCCAATTCATTACCGATTCGAAACTAATTTTCTGTGTTATGATGAGAATTTTATTCTGATTCGGTTCGAATTTCGTGCGTAAATTTTCGAATTCTTCGTCAATTTGATTCAAAATTCGAACTTTTCCAATTCTTGTTCAATTTTATTCGAATTTTTTGCATAACCTTTCGAATTATAGTAATTCGAGTTTGACCTCAGCGGTTTTAACGCCGTCCCTCTTATAAAAATCATATTTAATCTTCTATTTAATCTAACATATATATCTATATATCTATTTTTGTATCGTATTTTATTTATAGATGTTGATGAACCCAATGGGCTCGATCGTGATGACCAACGATGGCAATGCGATTCTGCGCGAGATCACGGTTCAACACCCGGCGGCGAAGACGATGATCGAGATCAGTCGGACCCAGGACGAGGAGGTTGGCGATGGCACCACCTCGGTGATCATTCTCGCTGGCGAGTTTCTCTCCCAGGCACAGACCTTTCTCGAGCAGAACGTTCACCCAACGGTGATTGTCTCCGCCTACCGTCAGGCACTCGATGACATGTTGGCCATCCTCAAGGAGAAGGTTGCCATTCCCATCGATATCAAGAATGATGAGAAAGTTCTCGAATTGGTCCGCAGCTGTCTCAAGACCAAGGTTCTTGGCAAATTGTATGCAATTTTAGGAGATCTAATTCGTAATTATGATTATTAATTTACGGTTTTATTATTGAATTAGTGGCGACTTTGCATGCCAACTCGCTCTGAAGGCAGTTCGCACAGTTCTTCTCGAAGACAACGGTCGTCGAGAGGTGGACATCAAGAAGTATGCTCGCATCGAGAAGATTCCTGGTGCTTCATTCGAGGAGAGCTGTGTTCTCGACGGTATCTTGCTTAACAAGGATGTGATTCATTCTAGCATGAGAAGGTTTGTTTGGGCTATTCTCATTTTTTAAAAAAGAGTGCGAATTTTAAAATTTCATTGTGATTTTGCGAATTTAACATTTACATAATTATGAATTTATAATGCTAGATGATTTTAAATTCGTGATTTTGCTAATTCTAATTTTTTACAAGAAGGTCGGCGATTCGAATTGGTGATGAATTCGAATCATAACAGTGAAAGTTAGATTCAAATCGGTGATGAATTCAAATCACAACAACGAAAGTTGTATTCGAATCGGTTAAGCACAGTAGGATTAGCGTAACTTTCACAGTACAAAAACGTGAGTGGCAGAATACCAAAATTGACAGAACATAGAAAACCACGACCATATTATATTCATTAATATATAGGAGAGATATGTTGCAATCTACTTTATGAACAAACTGTTGACCATTGGTTTTCACCTTTTCACCATAGACGCATCGAAAACCCTCGAATTCTTCTCTTAGACTGTGGTCTCGAGTACAAGAAAGGCGAGAGTCAGGTAAGTTTTTCTTAATTTGTTAGAAATTTATAAAGTTTTATTGAGTGATTTATCTTTGAATGTAGACGGACATTGAAATCACCAAGGAGGAAGACTTTAACCGACTGCTACAGATCGAGGAGGAGTACATCCAAAAGGTGTGCGAGGATATCATCAAGTTCAAGCCAGATTTGGTGATCACCGAGAAGGGCGTTTCCGATCTGGCACAGCACTACCTGGTCAAGGCGGGCATCTCGGTGTTGCGTCGGGCGAAGAAGACCGATAATATGCGAATTGCCCGAGCCATCGGTGCCACGGTGGTTTTCCGAACCGAGGAGATTCGTGAGGAGGACATTGGAACCGGGGCGGGCTTGTTCGAAGTGAAGAAGATCGGTGACGAGTACTTCTCCTACATTGTTCAGTGCAAAAACCCGAAGGCGTGTACCATTGTGCTGCGTGGTGCCAGCAAGGATATGCTCAATGAGGTGGAACGCAATCTACAAGATGCTATGTATGTGGCACGGAACATTCTTCTCGAGCCGTTTGTGTTGCCCGGTGGTGGTGCGGTGGAGATGGCAGTAGGCAAGCATCTCAATGAGAAGGCGAAGACCATCAAGGGTGTGCACCAGTGGCCTTATCGGGTGGTGGCTAAGGCACTTGAGGTGATTCCCCGAACTCTGATCCAGAACTGTGGTGGTGATGTGATTCGCACACTGACGCAACTGCGCGCCAAACATGCCGTGGCAGGTGCAGACAACAAGACTTGGGGAATCGATGGCGAGAAGGGTACTCTGGTTGATATTACTACACTCGGTATCTGGGAACCACTGGTGGTCAAGTCGCAAGCTTACAAGACCGCTGTCGAGGTTAGTTTTTTGTCTATTCAACAGGGATTGTTCATGAATCATGTTAAAAAGGTCGTACTTTAATTACGTAAGCAAAAAATTGTGAATTTTGAACCCCTTCCTTTTCTTGCATAGTAAGCATAAACCAAATCTACCAACAGTGTTGCTTCAAGTTTTACTCTTCGAATTTACATAGAAAAGTGAAGCAAAGAGAGAAGTAAACAGTGTTCGATTTATGCATCGAGAAAGCTACACTGCTTACAATGGCTTGGTGTGAAAAGTGAAGCAAGTAAAACTTGAGGCAATACTGTACCTAAAATCTTGGTTGAGAAAATTGTGTTTACAATTTATTTAAAAAAAACTAATTTTCAATTGCAAAAAAACAAAGTAGTACTAAACATGCAACGTGTTACGGTTTGTTTACTGAAGGTTAATGGTTTTTGGTTTTTGTTAAACAGATTTTCTTTAAGTAATAGATAAACGAAAATGCTTACGTAATTAAAGTATAGCCCTGTACTCAAAAGTAGCAATTTTCATTACCTATGTGACTATTTTCATGGCCTTTATTCAGTGGGAAATGTAGAAATTGGCAAATAAATAGTTAATTTAGAAGAAACTAAATTCTATTGAAGTCTAGATGCATTTATACAAATTAGAAGACTTTTAATTATTCATCTATTCACAAAACTAATTTATTTTGTATCATTATGTGTACAGACTGCAATTCTACTGCTGCGAATCGATGACATCGTATCGGGCTCGAAGAAGCGTGAACAGTTGGAGAAGGAGCAGAGGCTCGAGCAACAGAACCAACGAGCTCAACCTACCGAAGAGTCGATGAAGGACGATTAAGATTAAAAAACCAGAGGGAAATCTCACTCTAGCGCCTTCAAATGCTATCCATCACTCTCTTTCTCACCTCTAACCCATTTCGTCTTCGGCATGCTTTACTATTATTATTGCTTCTGTTTTTTAAATTTTAAGCGGAACAGTTGTTTTTTATTTATATCGATCACACACCCAGACAGAGACACACCACCAATGCGCAGTGGGGCATGGAAAAGGCATTAAAAATCTTCTTCTCTACTAAATACTTGGCTTCTTAACTGCTTTGTGCTCTCACAGGCCACGCCCATTTGTTGTTAACTCGAGCCTTCGGGCACGATGTTGGACTTGGGTGGGGGCTGGGGAGGAGTGGGCGGGGCTTTGTGTCGTGGGATGCAGCTGAGCTGGGGACCCTTGGTGCTGGACACGTTGAGATCGCTCTCGGAGCGGCCCGAGACACTCTCCTTGTAGACGTTGGTACCGCCGCCACCGGGCAGTTGTCTCTCGTCGTGACGATTCTGCACGTCGATCTTGTGCAGACACCAGATCAACAGGGCGATGCCACACAGGAAGAACACTACCACCAGTGCAAACAGCCCTGGGTGTTTGATGTACGGCTGTGGCGGCGATGCTATTTACCAGAGAGAGAGAGAGAGAGAGTATTGAAACCCGACAAAAATCAGGTATACTTATTAGAATAAGAAGGGAGAGCTGAGCTCTCGCCTATGAGAAGGGCGAGAGAAGTCAGGTTGTCAGACTTGTTCGAGTTTCAATGGTCTGATTCTTGGGCCTCTTTGGACCCTGGGACCCCAAAGTTTAATTCAATTATTCTTTTCCCTAAATGATTTTATTTGTCAATTTTCAGCTTTTTTGGTGCCCGGGAAGTATACTAGAATTTTTGTGAGGACGGACAGACAGAAACATAAGATTAATAGCAAGGCTTATTACAGCATAGCTGTCTCTCGCCCTGCTATAAAGAATTATTTACAGGGAATTGAAAAGGCAAGTGGTGTAGTTAATTTGTTACAAATAGTTCAAGGTATCAAAATAAAAAAAAGTTTGTAAAAGTTGTTTAAAATTATTATAAAAAATCTAGCTAAAGTTTTTTTAAAAATAAAAATTTTTTATTTTTGTTTTAGTTTCGAAAATTATCTTTGGTTTTTCTTTAACATAAATTTTTTTAAATCTTGACACTAGTGCTACTTCTTCTGTAATTAACCGATTCGAATTCAACTGTCGTTGTAATTCGAATCCTTGTCCAATTCGAATCGAACTTTCTGTGTTATGATTCAAATTTTATTCCGATTCGATTTGAATGCGGTGCATAACTCTTTGGATTTTCATTCAATTTGATTCGAACTTTTTAATTCTCACTTGTTTTGATTCTCATTTTCTGAATATCCCTTCGAATTATGATAACTCGAGTTTGACCTCCGAGGCTTTGCCGCCGTATTTTATACAAGAGACAAACTGCGCTTTAGCGCCGGCCCTCTTGTAAAATATAGATAAATAGATAATAAAAATATCTTACTTGTATCGGAAATGTTATTAGTAGTAGTGCCATTAGTAGTGAGAGTGGCAGAAGTAGTAGAGTTGTCATCACACCAAACCGAGAGTGAGAAATGTGCCGCGACGAGTATCACGTGATAAGACCACATCTTTTCTTTTCCACTTTCTCACCGAGTCGGTCTTTTCGTGGTTATTTTAGTGAAGTAGTGTAGTAAGAAAAACTGTTTATTTACACTAGTTCTCAAAAGGGAACAAATGTGTGATATTTAACCAAATTAACTAAGAAAGAGAAACGCTTAGGGTAGGTTTCCACTAGTTAACTCAGGTCCAGTTGACTTGTGGAAACGCTCAGTTAATTTAGTTAAACACAAAAAATGATTGTTGTGCTAATTAAGTGGCGT
>WURS02449648.1:0-14286 GCA_011762765.2 Rhinocypha anisoptera
ATACCCTTAGAGTATAAATATCTGGCCATGTCAACAAAACTTTGAATCTGATGATAACGCCTATGCGTCGAAACTAGATATACCAAGAAATAAAAAATTGTGGAAAGCCACACAGTCTTCTTATTCATTGTCACGATAACCTCTCTTTACTCAACAAAATATCAATTTCTGGTTTGCAAGATGCTTGTGGAATATGCTGTGAAAGGTTAATATGAAAGAGTAATTGAAAGTGAAATTTTCGATGCAACAATGAAGCTTTGGCCTGAGCATTAAGGAAACGGTTCATAAAAACGTAAGTGTGACATAATAAAGATTTTGGAATAATTGAAAATGGGTAAAAGAAAAATGTATGCTCTATTAATCCAGTGCCATGGAAAAATCGTATTAACAAAATGGATAAACAAATAGACAATGGATCATGGAGGAACCACATGACGAGATGAAGATAGAAGAGGCATAATCGGGAATATCATACGAGACCCTGAAGTTGAAATGGATTGGCTGCAGAATAAACAGCGAAGGATGAGTTACCATTAAAAAGCGCATGAGACGTTCAATGCAGGGATATATAAAAGAATGAGATAAGGGCAAGAGCTAGAAGCCTTTATAAATTACTCATGTGATTGAGAATCAGAGGACACTCATAGAAGTGAAATTGGCATCTGATTCAAGATTAATGTAAACAAACCAAGTATGGACTATCGGTAGGCTGTAAGAAAAGAATTTTCTATTTACATGAATGGAATTCCTGATATGCGTTCAAGGGTTTTCCCTCAGGCTGAAAAAGAAATGAAGAACTAAGAAAGACTATAAATCCTAACAATACATAAATAAGAAGAATATGAAAGAATATAACGTGAACGCATGAATCATACATCAGGGAGGGGAGAACTATAGAAATTCTAAAATATAAACCAAGGGCAAATAAAAGAACGTTGGTAGACAGAGATCGATGATAAGGGAGAGGATAGCAAGAGCTCATGAATAAACTGATATCCCGGATATGACAATGATGGTTAGATAACTTAGGATAACGACCAGTAAAAATACATTTATGATAAAGTGGCAGCGCTCTATAGAGACGACGGGGTTCATATCTCGATGACTCGGGAGGCGAATGACCAAGGTGATAAGTAAAATCAAGTAAAATCACTTATTTAATTCATGTAAAACAGTACCTTTGTAGTAATTGGTAAGCAGGCGAATTTCAAAGCTAAGTACTTTAAATAAGTGTTGTGTATACTATGTAGAAATAGTATTATGGGAATAATAGTTTGAAAATATTTTTAAGCCGATTTTGTAGAGATTGTTTTTTTTTCCTGCAGCGAGAAATACGTGCAACTAAATATTCATACTACATACATACATACACAGATCGCAACATTTCTCTATCCTTCCCGGCCTCTCCCATCCCTCTACTTCCCTCTCCGTCCCTCTCCCTCCCTCTCTCTATGTCTCTCTCCGCGTCACTCCTCCTCTGCATCTCTTAAACTCGGCGGGTCATCGCCCATCGAAAAAAAAACACTCGCCTGGATCGCACGCTCCCTCTCCCCACAGCACCGCGCCGCCCAATTGTGTAAACCTCAATGGGAACAGCAGCGGCGACGTGTTTCATCCCGCCCGATGGTATTTTTGCTCCGAAATGCGCTCTGTACGTCCATGCGCGCTGCGCGCTTCACTTTTTTTCCCCCGATTCGGAACAACGTCATCTGCAAACAGCGAGGAGACGAGCTGTCGTTTTTATTTTTTCCCCCCTTCCCTTTTGCCTCGATCTCCAACAGCAACAGCGGTAGCGGCGGCAGCAACAACAACAGCGGCAAACTAGGGTCCACGTTCGTCCAATCGTCATTCCAAACGCGTTTTGAAGGCCTCGGTTTTTCCAAGTCGGTGAGGTCTCTTTTGTTTTTGTTTTTTTCCATCCGAGACCCGAATCACACGCGCGACGGGGGACCACTCCCTTGAGAGCACTCGCGCTCAAGTTCATGATTTGAGGAAAGATCCCCGGACACAAAACCACGACATGCTGGTGGCGTCGTGTGCATCATTACGTGTTTCCGTTCACTCATGGTTTTACGGAATACCGTGCTGAATTCACACAAGAAAAAAGTGTTTTCTAAATGAAATTTTTGCGGTCACCACTTCTCTCTTTAGTTGCTTCCACTTTAAATTTCCGATCAAATGAGTTTTTATAAAAGCAGGGAGAGATTACAGTGATCATTGGCACCCATGAAAGGGCAATAAAAGCCATTTAATTAGTAGTAGCTACTTTGGCACAGTCTATCAATTGGAGATAATGTTGACGAACTTAGAAATGAATGTCCTTAAGGATAATTCCTTCTTCAGCACCACTCACCTATTCCCCCCTAACACCTATACAGCCTCTTAGTCTTTTCCTGACTCTCTTACCCCTGTTCAACCTTCTATCGTCCCATTCAACATCGTGTAATACCCTAATATAACCCCTGGGATCCAAACTTCCTGTCGTGTTCATTTTTTCTGCTTCCTAAAGGCCGTTTTTGCTGCTTCGCCGTAGCATGGCATCATCAAGTGATATGGTCGGGTCGTATTATAATAAATAAATTATTTGTGGAATTGAAGTTTTCTTCTGTTACTTGAATGATTCCGTGAGTGACGAAATTTACGATGAAGATGTTAAATTATTAATCAATGCAATGCAATCAAAAAAACAATCTTCAATCTTCGAAGCAGCATCTCAATATTTAGCATAGACACTTTCACGCCCCCTCCCCTCCCTATCTCTCGCCTCTCTCTCCCCCAATTCCGACCCCAAAACCGCATCAACCACTTCTGCCTCTGCCCCGAGCTGACATCAGATTGGGGCAGAAAAGGATCCCGTTGACGACATACCCGTCGAGATTTCTCGTAGCTTTCAATCAATAAATGTCTCCAAATTTTCACGATCATATTTAGGTAGCCAATACACGAAGGTACAAAGAGTATTAGTCCAGTCGGAATAGGTTTTTTTCCGGAAAAAATTGGATAAACGATGAAATTATGTACACAGGTAAAAAGGATGAGTTGAAAAACTTTTGCGTCAAAAGGAAGTGCGGATCGTGTTTATAAACAAAATGGCGGCCATGTAAAATTCTAAAAAACTGTTTTTCGTGCATAACATTAACACTATGAGGGCTAGAGAAAAAGTTTAAATTAGACGCTTGTAAAGAATAGAAAGACAAAGAGAATGAAGGGTTGCATGGTAAATTTGAACAGATAGTTTATTGTAAAAGTAGTTAAGTCGTTGATCATGGTAATTTTAAATAATAAGAACAAAGTTCACTGTGGAGGCCGTCACCTTGTGGAAATCCATGATAGATTGATGGTTTTTAAAAATAACTAAAATCTAAAACTAAAATAACTAAAACTAAAATAACTAAATAAATCCATGATAGATTGATGGTTTTTGATTGATGGTTTGGAATTATAAAAGTTATTTTTAAAAACCATCAATCTTTTAAATAATAAGGGGCAGAAAAAATTGTAATTTAATACAAAATCAAAGATGCAAGACTAAAAATATCCGAAATGAAATATTTACGAAAACTTCCAGGCTATACACGAACGGACGGGAAAATAAAGGCGGATATAAGACAAGAACTCGGAGAACAAGGAAACCACTCGAGAATAGGGAAATAAATGGAGAAACCAAGTCGAACGAAAGGAGGAAGAAAGGATGCCGAAGCAAATATGGAAATATATAGAGCGAGATGGCGGAAGAATATCCCTGGGTATGCCCAGAAGCGTGAGATGGAAAAGACCCCATATTGATGAAGGTCTTAACAAGTTTGAAACAGAATACCTGAAGCAAGAAGAGGAGCTCTGAAAATCCTTCTTTTTTTCCATCAGTTCTACATGTGCCTTCCCCTTGTCTTGTTCCTATTTTTTACCCCTTTATGTTCACGTCCGTTCTCCTTCCCTTCCCCCTCCTACAGCACGCAAGTGGTAACAACCGCCATTCAACCTTGCGACCCTCCCACTCTCTCCAAAAAAATTTCAAAAAGTGTTCCTCAAAAAGGTGAATGCACTTATTTACCTCCTTAATCACTTCAGAAGCTCCACTCAAGTGCTGCGCAAGCAGCTCTCTGAAGCACTACTTTTCCCCTTGGTTGACTATTGCTCCCTAGTGCTCTGTTTTCTCAATTGAATCGAACTTCAAAGTACAACGACTAGTTAACACAGACATTATATATGTTTTCGGTCTCAGACTTACAATATATCACCCCTTATAAGCGGCAGCCGGACTGGCTCACCGAAAAAGTTTACAGGCAATGATTTTCTGGCTGCTTATTATTCAAAATACTACACACAGGAGTGCCTGACTACTAGACCTTTAGATCCTTTACCGCTTTCAGCAGCAGCAGACCGGTCAGGGTCGGTCAAGTCGCAACCGTTGGTGGTACCCCGCTTCCACACCGAGACTTTTCGAAACTAGTACCTCATCAGCCATGCCTACCCCTGGAACTCTCCCCCATCCCACACCCGCGATTAACCCTCCTTTCCATTGTTCGGATCGCGCTTACGCTCATTAATCTTCACCAAAAATAGTGATCCATTTTTTGATTTTTTGCTTGATTGCTTTTCATAACTTATTATTGTACCGTACTATTTTATAACTCTTCTTAAGCATTGTACGACATACTGTACACAAATAGAAATTATCCATAATCCTCCTCCCACCCTTCAACTTCATCATCATCGTCGTGTTCTCTAAGGGGTCACTCGGTCTCGTCCACGCAGGTGGACACTGGCAGTTCCGAGGGCGTCAGCGACGAGTCCTTCTGCATCAGGTGTCCCCGCAAGCGGGTGTCGCTGGTGGCGGCACGCGGGGAGACCCGGGCGCTCCTGAAGCTGCCGGAGACACACCGGCGGTGCCCCGGGCGCAAGGGGTCGGGGGTGGCGGTCCGCGGGAAGAGGGCGAGGGCCGCCGGGAGGCACGGGATCAGGTGAGTGAGCGAGCCACCGAATGACTCCAGGGGTCGGCGGAGTACGACACTAGACACGAGATTTCGCCATTTTTATTCATTTTTAAATTTTCGAAAAGAATCTGTACCTGCAGGGAGTAAAAAAAATGGAAATGAAAGAATATAAATGTGATATCGCACGATTTTCTTTTTAAAAAACGACCCGGGTTTTTTTTTAAATAAAAGACTGTGGAATCACAAAGTTATGTTCTTTCATTTCCAAATAGATCGATTTCACAAAATCAATTTATACCTCATACTTTTTACTCCCTAATTGGGAAAGGTCAGGGATCCTTTGGGACGTGCTATTTGGAAGGACACGAAGAAACAGATGGACAGACATAAAAACAAAAAGTGAAAATCAGGATAACACACACGCACGCACACATCCACGGGAACAAATGGGAATGCAAAATGATGCAGCCACGCACACTGTGGAATCACTCACGTACTCAAAGAGTTTTGGGGGAAGTTATTAATCACCATTGACCCACCAATCACACAAGATAGCAGCTAGAAGGTGGACAGAGTGCACGGAAAAAAACTGACAGCGGATGTTTCAACCGCCAAACAGACCTCTTCAGAGACGGGGTCAATTCAAGAACCTTGAATTACTGATTTTGCACTTAATGTCCCCGTCGTCCCATCTTAGTGCCCTACCAAAGAGTACGGTCTTGGGGGCACCTTACCTCATATTATTTTATTTAAATGTCAGCCGAATCACTCACGTTCATTCACCCCAGATTCAAGCAAATCGCTCAAACCACTGCTGATTAAGAAAAGGTGAACGAAACGGAAAAAATATCTTTAACTTAAAAAAACACTTTAACGCATCGACATGCTCACGGTATTTTTTATCATTCTTTTGCCTGTATTTTCAAATTATTTTCATCGGCGGGTTAGGAACGCTTAAAGTCCTTCTCAAAAGAGACGATTTCCGTCCTGTTGTGACCCCAATCACGAAACATTTCTCGTCTGTAAACATTCTTGCCTTTTTCTCTACTTTCTTGATATGAACAAGACCTTTGTTTCCCATAAAAGTTACGTTTTTTTCCAACCTCGCCCCAAGACCTTTTCACCTACGTTTCTCCCTTTTACGCCTTGTATTCAGAAGTCCACTCTCTATCTCTCCCTCTTCATTTCAATGATCGATTCCCTTTAGCGTTTGAGAAACGCCTTCTCTACCGCATCTGTTTACCACAAGATGAACCGGTTTTTTTTGTACCACCGTCTAACTTTCTAAACTTACAATTATTCCTCGGGGTCCTTAAATATTAGTCATATCATAGGATTAGTCACGTCAGTGTCTTTAACGTAATTACATTAGAATTTTGGGTATCTATTTCCATGAGACCTTATCGGTATGAGTTGAATATTTTCATTTTGTGCTCCACAGCTTGAAACTTAGTCAATACCTAATAGTAACTTCCTCCCCTCCAATTTTACACGTCTTCTGCCGGTATGATTCGTTAGGAAGATAAATATGTTTACGTTTTGATATGCTGATATTCCATCATATCCAGGAGCGCACGAAAAAACTATTTTTATTCCATTCACATTGAGGGATTTCAGGGAAGAATGTACTGTACCCTCTGGGCAACGGGATGTACATGCTGGAATACCTGTAAATATGTAGATTGCAGGGCGTTCAGCGAGTCGCTACGAATGATCTAGGACCCGCTACTGCTCTTTGTCTCTCGGAGGTCTAGGTGTAAGTTCCGCTCTGTGCACACTAAACTGATTTTTACCCACCCGTATAAACCGAGGTAAAGCTACCAAACAAGGATAACGTTTCTCTTAATAACTTCTGGTACACTGAAATATTAGTGAAGGATTTACACCACTTAATTTAACGTGTCACTATCACTTGTCTTAGAAACGATCACGGCGGATGGCGGAAAATACTATATGACACACTTCGGTCAAACTAACATCATTGCCTTCCATAAAATCCTAAACGAAGATTCATTGGAAAGATACTGGATGTTTAAAATGTATTAAATGTCATTGAATTTTAATAATAGGTAGTGTTGCTTGTCCCGAACTCGAGAAACTAGCCAGAAATTTCAGGAAGTGTTTTTCGTTTACATGTGTGTACCTTACCTTAGGATTTATGTCATGTTACCCTAGTCTCTATTTATAGCATATTTCAGTAATAGTTTTTGTAGGGAGGGGCGTATGAATTTCTTTGTAAATACGTATTTTCTCCTCCTCCATCGGTGAAAACATGCGCACGGCCCATTTTCTTTCTCCTAGTCGTCATAAATTTCTTTCCACTCTCGTTTTGTGATTATTTTGAACATCACTGCAAAGGCTTTTAGGTGATTTTAAATCAGATATTTTTTGCTCTTTCGTGATAATTTAACAATATATCTTTCATCTTCCATAAATTTTTACACTAACAATTTCTCATCCCAGGCAGCCACTAACAGGCTTAACCTAAGTACAGACAAGAATGTGATATTTTAAAAATGGAATCTCTCAAACAAAGAAAATTGTAACACCATTTGTCTTGAACTTGTTGATCATAACCAGTGCTTAAATGCTTTAATGGCTTTTGTAAAGTGTTATTTGTTATTATCTGTGATGAAAAGGTTCATATAAACCATTGGGTCCGGTCCCAATGATGTGATAAAAGCATTCAATTTTGAGGTTTGAGAATTTACTTACATGCATTGTCTTCAATGAAATGAAAACTAAGAAAAAGTATTTGTGTGACTTAAAAAAATACTATTCATTTTGGTTACATTCAGTGCTACATTTTACAATGAGCTCATCGCTGTTTTAGACCATGTGGTAATACGATATATGGAAACCATATATAGGGGACAACCGTGGGAAGCACAGTGAATAACTTTCACCTATTTCTTCTCTCCGTACGAGTCGTTCTTTAACCCGTCCGTACATCCTCGTAATTTTCATGGGTTGTCGGCTCTGAGTTTTCCTCTAATATCAACATCTAGTAAATACCGTTCAAGCCGGCACCAGGACGTGTGGCAGGAGTTGAATTCACACAAGGCTTTCATTCTTTCGAATAGACAATCATAAGTATTTGCTACTGAAAAAATTAGTTGCACGCATAAACATTTAGTGGTCCATTAATGTCCATGTTAATGTCCATAATACGGGAACAATGATAACAATATTTGGTAATTTGAAGTCTTGAACGCATGCATAATTTTACCAAAAAATAAAGTTATTGTGAGCAATCAGATTTGATTTATTTATCCTAATTTAATTTAGATATTTTTATCCCTTATTCACAGCTGGAAAGTATTTATTCTGGAAAGTAAGGAATCAAGTCTATCATCTTTTCAACGTTTTCAGATTATTTTAAGTTTTTTTAATATATGAGAACTTAATATCGAACTAAAAATGAAAAATTTCCTCACCGTGAAATCTCAGGAGTTGAAAAATTCGCATTTATCTGACGCTAGTAGACTTGCTAGTAGCCTTGCTAGTTGTTCATCCCGCTGCTGGCTGATAGTATCGAGTGTGATTTCTGGTTTTGCCTCCTTCGGGCAACCTCTTCACAAAATTCTCCCGGTGAACTTCATAGGAACCCGTGAGAAATCCAGGTACAGGAATTGACCAACCTATCCCCACCTTATTACCCTGGATATGTGAATTCCACATGCCGTGGAGTTCTTTAAATAGCAGCACCCTCACCATATATTATTGCTTAGTTGATTTCTGCGACAAATGGCATTTATAATGAGAACGTGAATGTATCGACCACGTCGCTTGTCGATGGTCTGAATACGCCCTTCGTACACACACTCCTCTGGTCTGTGGAACAATAACGAGAACCAAATATTGCAGCCTGAGTTCAGGTAGTCGGCATGTTATTATAAATTCACGAAGTTGAATTAGTACTCTCCTCTTCCGTCACTAGTACTAAGCGGTACGTGTTAGTATAAACGCAGATGTTGACAGGAAAATGAAAACTTAGATCACTACGAATATATCCATAGATATTTTGTTTCTAGATATGTATTCTATTTTGCATTAAGTAAAAAAATCAAGGCATATATGCATGCCTTGTTTTTTGTTCCTGAAGATAGCATCTATGCTTCGAAACTAGTGGTACCTATAAATAAAGTATCTGTGGAAAAATACATAGTGTTCTTGGTTTTCATTATCCTGTGAAGAAGTGGTTATCTTTCTAGAGTTCGACGTTATTCTACAACTATATGAATACGTAGTTGTAGTTATTGGGTTGATTAACCCTATATTTAAAAAAAGATGGAGGTTTTATGTTATCTAGAAACTGAGATATTTCTATATTTTGGAGCCCGTGGCATTTGGAAGATCCGCTTCCCTTTTTGTCGCACGGAGCGACGCTTTAACTGCTTCCCCCACCACTCGTCGTCAATCGGCGCGAGTTTAACCTACTAAAATCCTGTCATATGTGACACATTTAACAATATGCAATAAATGTATTTACACGAATAATTCATCTATATAAAGCACAAGTGTTGGTTAAGAAATAAGCATAGTTTTGTTCATTAATATTAGTAACACTATAGCCTGTGATTTGTTTAATAAAAAATGTTATCTCGGTTTCTAATTCATTATTGCTAACAAATATCTCTTTGAAAATTCTAATAAAATTGGTATCTCTCGGAATAATAAAACTACTCTTAAGAAACAAAATACCATCTCACACACTCGTGCGCACTCACACACGTGTCTCAAAATACAAGAGTTAACAGATATAAATGTCTTCGGGATAAACAATTACAATCTCATAAACAAAATTAAATTACAGAGCCTGATTTCGCACCACGATCAAGTATAGTAGAAGTTATATTAACTCTTGATTTTAATATGTCTAAATGAATATTTATTGTTTAAAAAATGACCCATTTTTGGGTTTGTAGCAATTTAACAAAAAAAATCTTGATTTGCAATCACTCATTTTGAAGATATTTTTAATATCTACAACTAACCCGTTCTTACATTTAGGCTAAAACTGAAACTTACCTTGGCTATGAATCAGAACGCAAAAAATGCAAATGTTTGCCATTAAACAACGATAATAAACAATTGAATGATCATATTTGGATGCATTTTGGTTTTCTTTAACATCCCCTAACCTCACAGTTGAAGTTTTGTGAGTGTGAGTGAGTGAAGTGAGAAACTGCTCATACCAATTTTGCCCATCCCTTTCGTTATTCGACTGGTCTACTAAGGGAGTCGCTACTCAAGGATTTACATATATACTCCCGTTGCCAGGAAAAGATCACAAATCCGATTTCACTGGCACTCGTAATCAATTGTGACAGAAGACCAATACTATAAAAACAACCAAGATCCTTAGATATGCTTAAAGACCTTGAAAAACTAATGTGTGCATCAATCCAAAACCACGACGCGAAAAGGGCATTCACGAGTACCTACATGACCTCGAAAACGATTCCGTGTTTAATCCCTCCGAAACATTGGGTTTTGAACACATAATATAAATAAAATAATATTTCTGCCTCTGTGTACTCACCATAAAGATCGGCATGTCCACTTGAAATGAATGTCACTCTCGGTCAGTCCCTGTTGTCATGGCACTGGTATGAATGTACTCTACTCAAGGGTCTGCGGTTTGCTCCTCCACGAACTAGCTCCTTCCCAAATAGGAAAAACCTTTGCTGCCTTTCCAAGATTTTGACTGCAAATCATACATAGTAACGATTCATTCAGTAACATTCAAGAGCCAATTATGTCATCAGTACGTACACAAATCCTGAAAGAATGATGGAATTCGGTCGGAAATTAATCAGAATAAATTTTGATTGTGTTGCGGCTAGAGTTTCGATCATAAAGTCAACTTTTTTCTCAAAGTTCACCTTAGTCATTACAAACATTTCCAATCGTACAACTCTACAATTCAAAGCGTTTTCTCCAGAGTAATGACGTAAAGAGACATCAATTAAGTAGAAGGTACAAAATTATAATTACCTACACAATATATAAAACTATTTTCTTTTTGAGCGAAGTTAAATTCGCAAAAATGCAACCTTCACAAAAATACATTTCAACGAGTGAGAGAATCCCCTTCCGATATCCCTTGATAACCAGTAGGGGCACCTTATTATATTATAGATACCTCAACCCTGAATCCATTTTCCCAAACTGATTTACCGTTCTTAAAAAACTTACACTAACAGAAGCGATTTTCAATCTGATTGCAGTGGAAATTACACCATCTTCACAAACGTCTTAAAATATTGTTGGTTATATAGTAGTAGTTAACATGGCGACGATTATTAAAAAAGTTGAAGGTTGCTATCGTTGCTATGGTTACAGCTCGTTCGTCTGAACTCAGTATCCACGCTTCTTCTGGTGTTAATTACTTGCGGACAAATAATGAACTAAATTTTTTAAGTTAAAACCTCTAATTCCTTTCCTTAGGTTATTCAAAGGGTAATGTGACTGTATTTCATGGAAATGAAATAATAATTAAATAATATATCGTCAAGTGTCAAGAATGTACACTATCCTACTTTGCGCATGTGATCGTATTAATTGAAGGATGAAGATAATTTCTGCTGTCAACATATATGATGAACCTATTTGAAATCGAATACAACTGCTCTAACCTGCCTATTGGGTAGGAAATTTAACCATTCAAAATTGTTGCAAATAAACTTATTTTTAAAGTTCTTCTCGTTTCGTTTTTAAACATTTCATATGTCAGCATATTCCCCTTAGTAGAAAAGTTGTTTATTAATAGATATTGTAGCCCAAAATTTAGAGTACCTACTTGGCTACCAAACAGGTCCTGATGGGTCTCTCAGGTCAAGTCCCAGTAACTCCACCTGTATCCCTGTAACTGTACCACCTGTAACTAACTTCCCCAGGGTATCTGTTAAATTATAGCCGAGAGATTTCCTAGTTCTTTCCCAACCACAGGAATGCCCCACACGCCTTATGTATGAATTTTCACAAGTCATTAGACTTTGTACTAGGTGAGCCCTACCTGCTAGGATTGGATTTAAAAAAATAATAGCGTGTGACATGCCAATATTTTATAAGATGCAATTCTTACATTCGAAAATTAAAGGCTATATTAAAGGTCGTTCATCATGGAAGAGGAAAGCTCAAATGTAAAGGAATTGTTTCCATTCTATGAGGAAATTATTTTAATATGGGTACATATACTATTCCTGACACTTGAAAAAAATATTTACCCTCGGCCCATAAGATTCAGATCAAATTTTCGAGTGAAAAACATGTCTTATAGGCAGGAAAATATGGACCCTCTTTTTCCTAGGTTTTCTCCAATCAACATTCCAAGATAAATAAAGACTTTAAGGGGAATGGACTTTAATTAATATGAATTCAAGGGTTTCAGGCTTAACTTTGTGGAAGTTCATTTTGTAATAACATTATCTTAAAACTGTATTTCAACACAAAAATTTTTATGCCAAACACTGAAACTAGTCATACCAATAAAAAATGTTTGTGTGGAAATACAGTTTGGAGAGCATTTTATTATTCAATTAATATGCTCATGAGGCACTGGTGATTTATTTATCAATAATCATTCAAATAAGAGTTATGATAAATCTGTAGATTTAAAAAAATAATATGCTTAAAATAATTATAGATTTTGAACCATGCAATGAATTTCCAACCTCCATAACTAATTCGTAGTTTTATTGTGGAATGCTTCATGATTTAGTCCCAATTCTAGTGCTGCTCCATTTAAGATTCCTCCTACACAATAATACACATAATCCTCCTACATAATGTTTCTACCTTTGTTGAAGAAAAACACTTTGAGTGTGCAGTGTTTACACACAACAGCATCGAGGACCTTAGTTCTTATTTCTTTGTATCGATCTCCAACAGGTGATTTCAGTGTTTTTTTGAGCAAACTTGATAAACTTCTGGAATTATTGTATGCAAAACAGAGTATGCTAGTGATTACAGGAGACCTTAATTGTGACTATTTAGTTCCAACTCCACATCGGACAGAGTTGTTGAATGTAATTAATTCATACGGTTTAACATGTCTAATTGAAGAGCCTACTCATGTGACCAAGACTTCTGAGACATTAATAGACTATATGATATCAGGTTATGATCATGGTAAAACGCTTTCTACTGTTGTCGACCTAGGTCTATCTGATCACTATATGATTATGACTGTCTTTGATCAGGAGCCCCAGAGACACACTGTAAGTAAATTTACTTCCAAATCATTTTCTCAGGAGAATATAACTTGTTTACAAAACGTTCTCATGTCAGAAACCTGGGAAAATATTTATTTATCCCATACTTTTGAGAATAATTTCAATCTCTTTTATAATAAATTACTTTATCATATAGAGTGTTGTATTCCAGCGGTCACCATTACCAAGAGTAAGATTAAACATATTAGAAAACCATGGCTGACTGAGGAAATAACCTCTCTTTCACGTGCTGTAAAAGAAAAAGCATATATATTCAAGCTATCCCATAACCAAGAAGCGTATTTGGATTTCATTAAATTGAAGAAGATATACACTTCACTCCTAAAGCATTTGAAAAAATCTTTTGATGACAAGTGCATAGCTGGAGCCAGTAATAAAACTAAAGAAACATGGAAAATAATCAATGAGCAAACAGGGAAAAAACACTGTTCTTATGTCCCAAAATTTTTCAGCAAAGAAGGTATTTTGATTACAGATACAAAAATTGTGTGTAACCTAATCAATGGCACATTTAGCAACCTACCTAACTCACAAATTGTAAAAAATTTGAACAACGGGAGGTGCCATTTAAATTATGCTAGCATAGAAAGTTCACTTTTCCTCCATTAACCATTAATGTTTTTGATTAACAAATCACTCAAATTAGGGATCTTTCTGGAGCCATTGAAATGAAGTAGAATTGTACCTACAAAAATAAGGGCAACAAGGATGACATAAAGAACTATAGGCCAATCTCACTTCTGCCCCAACTTTCCAAAGTGTTTGAACGTATATATTATAATAGATTACTTTCATTTTTGGAGAAAAATAAAATTCTTTCAAATTCCCAGTGGGGCTACCAAAAAGGTCGATCAACTGAGAATGCTCTTATTACCGCTTGGAATTTTATTTCTAATTGTTTGGATACTGGGCACCAGGTCTTAGCGTTATTTATGGACTTCTTACGAGCCTTTGATATGGTCGATCACTCCATACTCCTACCACTATGGAGTCAGAGGAGTAGCATTTGATTGGTTAAGATCATACCTCAGCAAGAGGAAGCAAAGTACTGAAATGAGATTTGAAAATATATTATGTAGATCCAACCAAAAGGAAGTGACACTGGGTGTTCC
>WURS02449659.1:0-14286 GCA_011762765.2 Rhinocypha anisoptera
TGGTTTTTCCACATGAAAATATTTTATTAATAATTACGACCTAGGTTTCGACTTGTAAAGTCATCTTCAGGTGAAGATGACTTCACAAGTCATACCTGAAGATGACTTTACAAGTCTACGTCGTAATTATTAATAAAATATTTTCATGTGGAAAAACCAAGTGTTTTCATCTTCGTTGTAAAGGTGCTTCAAGACTTGATAATGAGACACAAGAGGACCCAGTTTATCATCCAGTTGTTAGGAATATTAGTCCTTGACTCTGCGTTAGTTTAATAGATTATATTTTTCTGGTACACATACTTTTAGAGCTCAACAATATTTTGGGCAATCGCTTAATAATTGAAAGTTTGGTGCAGACTCGCAGCAATCTGTATGGAAAATTTCCATTGGAAAATCGATTGGCGATAATCTCGCTATCAAAAACACCTTTGTGTTTAAGGATTTGATCATACTTAATAAAAACAAATTGACCAGCATTTCGTATACAGATTTTACGGACATTTAAAAAACTTCTTGTTCTTTTACGTCGTGCACTGTCACATGTAAGTTTGCATGGGATTCTCCCCCTCCATCGGATTTATAATTCCTCGATTTTCGTGTTTGTCATTGAACATCAAAATAAGTCGATGTCTAAACACCAAAGCAATCAAAAGATCTTTATATAATTCATAATTTTAACCAAACCTTGAGGTTACAGGTTTGATTTTGTGAAAAATTTCCATGCTGCATACTTTTTTCTGTCATTATTCGGATATTATGTACATATTTAGTATTCTTGTTTCTTTTTTCTTTTACATCTGTACTAGAAATATTGTTATGTACCTATGGTGATGGAAAGTTTTCATTTTATTTGTTAATTAAATCGACCGTATGTACCATGTTCCATGGGAATTGATTTCCCTGAACAAATAAACATTTATTACTATTACTGGAGAATAAAACTTTTGCGATTTTCACTTACAAAGAATTTTAATCACGACCCGTGTTTCAGAAAATTATTCCATCATCAGGTGATGATGGCATAATTTGCTGAAACCCGGGTCGCGCTTAAAATTCTTTGTAAGTGAAAATCGCAAAAGTTTTATTCTCCAGCATAATTTTTTAATATCTCATCCATTTATTTCGGTGGGAAACAACTCTATAATTTTCCTTTCCTTGTAAATTTATTATTTTCATTCTTCAAAATATGATTTCCGTAGTTTCGACAAAGGGAATAACTGGATTTCAATAAATGGACCAGTGACGTCAGATAAAATTTAATTTGAGACTCTTAGTATTTTATTTTCCTTTTAAGGAGAAGGAGCACATCCGAGGTTTACTTTGTGCGGGGGGGGGGGACAAACTCCGCACAAATATACATGTGATATCGGGGAACTTTGTGATAAGATAATAAAAACTGAGTAACGGAAGAATATCTTTTATAGACTTAAGAATATCACTCACGTCCGCCTTTTCCGAGCCGCATCTAAAAATAGGAACTAGAGGTTTTCTGAAGGATATGATGGGCATTGACTCCTTCCAGTCTAAATACAGGTAGCTCCAGAGCTCCTGGAATACTCCAAGATACCCCGGCTTTCTTCGGGTGAAATATATATATGTGAGGGTAAATTATTTCAACGTTCAAACGTCACGGATCTTGACTTCGTTAATGCGCTACGCCTCGTTTATCGCTTAATTTTGGAGCCCTCTTAGAAGTGTGTCCCTTTCTTAATTAAAAATGTATGTGCATCCGATTAACTCCACCCCCGAGAGCCCTGTTGACTCAAAAGAGGCTTTGAATTGCGATACAATATGCGAAGTAGTAAGAGAAGCAAATTTGAGATAAGTAATTCCACAAAAATAAGTGTACCTGCGATACAATATAGTTAAGTTAGGAGATAGTTTTCTTGATTCCACCTTAATTTTGTAGAGTAATCTATCGGTTAAGATATTTTTCTGATGAGCTCCAGGTTAGAACTACCTAGCGTCACCAGAAATAAACCTTTCCTCAAATCCGCATACTTCATACCACTTAGTATAATAGTAGGTATTAATATCGCATTTAATATTACATGTTAAAAAAAGTTCTGAGTCCGAAATAATTATACAAGTTCACTGCACTACATAGAATTCACTCTGCGTATCGACATTACCGTTATACTCCAATGTTCTGACTGGTACTGCCTCCGATAATTTAACCGATTTTAAAAGTTTCACCCTTGGGCCATGTTCGTGACTCTTAATGAGAGGGTGGATATACATTGCTGACATGTGATTCATATATATTTCGCGAGTTTTCTAACGAAACGTTGTCATTATCGGAACCATGGCTATTCCTGCTGATTGTGAGATGAAAAACTAAAAGAAAACCGAAGTGAACAAGGATGATGGATAAGGAAAGGGTTAGCTTTCCGCGAGAAAAAATTAATGTACAGAAGAAACTAAAGAAAATTTTTATGTTTTCAATGACATTTATTTGGCAGCTTTGAGACCATCGTCTTTTTGTCTTAATTCGAATTGAAGAATACTGTAAAACTAAGTTTAGTCAAGGATTACGAGGAATTTCTTTTTAATTTATGGCGTCGAACACACGCTGGAAAAAATAATCTCGGGATTTGTTTACGGTTATTCTCTGATATTTTCGCATGGATTCCGGTGGCGAAGGCCTTAGTTGTTTCTACTCCACCACCCGTTCTTAACATCCTCTTCTTCCCCTTCATCCCGGAACATGTTAAAATTCTATATCGTCGTTCACGTCCTTTTCCTTCCTCTCTCTCCTTTGTTCCTTCTACTAAGGTTCTTTCTGTAGCATCGTTCTGTAAGTAAAAGAAACAAAGATATGCTACAATAAAAAAAATCACTATCACATTGTTTGCTTGCACATAACATGGTTTGATTAATCAGTAATTTTAATCTTTTAATAAAATCAGTAGTTTTAAAAAGTTATTTATTTATTTCATCAGTCATTATTTATTTCCTAATTAATTTGTCAACATGTGCAAATATGTAAGTTTGAATAAGTTGTATGCTGTCACTCAAAATGTCCAATAATATAAAGAGTGCTGAGGGCATTGATGTACGTCTACCATTATACCGTGTGATACATGTTATACCATGTGGCACAAAGTAAAAGAAGCATAAATTTTCTATAATATATTTAATTATATAAATACAATATAACTTATAATTCCATATTTATTCAGTCTCAATTCACATTATGTAAATTTAAACTAGTTGTTTAAATTTACTCAAAATAAACGGTAATACTGAGAGTTTTTAAGTTTATTGTAGAATTGATATATGCCTGTTGTTATACCATGTGCTACACAGTAAAAGAACCAAAAATGTGCTGTAATTCAAAATCACTGTCACATTTTATCCTCACACACAATAAGGTTCACTAAATTGGCTATTATTTAACTCTACTGTAAACGTCAAGTGTACCATGATAGTTTAGCTGGCACCTGCTGACAAGCCACTTTTGGGCTTAGCGGGACCATAACGTTAAATCAATTAAAAAGAAAGACAAAAGATTTCAAAAAAAAGTTTTTCTTCTAAGTCAGTATTTTTATTAGAACCATTTTGGTACGTTGGCTTTACACTTTTCTGTTTTTCCTAAATGTGTCCTTGTCCATCCCAATTCTTTCTTTCCGTTCTCTCGGCCTCCTTCAACTGTCTTGTCAACTTCATGCCGAGATATCTACATCTGCCTGAATATTCCAGCCTAATACGATAGCTATTTTGAGAACTACTAGGGGTACAGATATCTTGCCTAATGAGAAACATTGCTCACATCTGAAATATTAAAAGTAATTTCCATATAATATTTAAACAAAAATTCTCGTCTTTTCTTAAAAAACAATTTCTGCTGGGTAACAATGTAAGCGAAACTAAAATTAAGGCTGTCGGCCGATCAAAGAGATAAAAAACTCCCAGCAGCGCAATTAGAAAAAATACAGAAAAAAATGAAAAACTTTGTTATCTAGCTATTTCAATCGCAAACAGCAACAGTTGCCACGTGTAAACTAAAAGAAGATTTGCGAAACTAAAAGAAGAAAAACGAACTTTCAACTGTTATTAAGGAAGAAAGATGCAGTTTGCTTGAGTGTTTTACTATTTGAATGTGAAAGTGGATTACCACGGTTGGAGCCAGAAAGATTATGGAGCCAATGAAAATAATTTCGTGGAGATGAATTACTAAAACTAGCCGAACATAAAGCAAAACCAATGAATGAATCATAGAAGAAATATTGCATGCAAAGAAAGATCACAGAAAATATCCAAAAAAGAAAAGACGAAAATTTTTTCGGGCACTTTCACACATCTTTGAGGGAAAAGTTCAGGAGCCGAGGGAAAAAAGAGGGGACACAGCAGAGAAGGATGGAAGAAAATACACTACGTCACAAAATGTTAGAATTGCGAAGAGGACAGCATAAAAAAATAGAAGAATCGTTGCAGCGACAAGGCATGACGATTAAAAGGAGATGATATATGATTTTGTTTCTGCCATTTTTCACGATTTCACTTTATAGGATATTTGCTGTTTCTAATATCATGCTGCCTACTTTTGCGAAGGGTAGGTGGTTTCGAGGGTCGAAGATAAGGTAGGTTACTCATTTCATCTCCTTTTAAAAACTTCACTCATAGTCCTTTCCCTCGCATAAAAGCTTACTTCGCTAATATAATTCTTCCCCTCACATCGTCGCTGAAAAACCAAGTGTCTTCCAGAACGTTGCGCAAGTCACTTCATTTTTATTTATCACTTTTATATTCTGATTTATTCTCGACTTTCCTTTCATGCCTTCTATTTGTTTCAACAAATACTCATTCGGTACTCTTGGCCACCATTCAAATGATATCAGACGTACGGACTTAACCCCCGTAGAAATATTAAATTGCCTTAGTCTCTAGCGTGATAAGATCTTTATTAGATAAATTAGGCGTCTTTCATGTTCATGTTATATATATATATATGTTACGGTCGAAACATTAGTGAAGACATTGTAACGAACTAAACAGGAGATACTTGGACTGGAAGAAATTTCTCTAAGAGAAAATCGAAGGTGTAATATTTTCATTATTATTATTTATTATTTAATAGGTTACCGATCCATTCATTTAAAAATAAATTATATTCCATTAATATAGGAACGAATCATCATAGTCTTAAATTTCATAATTGCACATTTCGCCTTCATCTCAAAACAGAACATGTGACCTTTTTTGTTGCGTGGTTGTAACCCGTTGCCCTGTTTCATTGGGAGAGGTGAATTGAGGTCGTCTTGTGCATCGTACCGTGCAATGGAAACCGTCGTGAACTAAGCAAAACATCGCAGAACAACGTCGCGAAAATAGTTTGGGGTCGATGAGAGCGTAATTTTTTCGCATTCGGAGTTTAATCAGAACACAAACAATGTTATCGCGTCAGAAAACAGTCCAACGAGAAGGGACATTTGTACGGATGGGATTCATTTTTTTTATCACCCCATGTCTCCGGAGTTGAAAAATCACTTCTGCTCGGCCTCTACCTCTCCTCTCTATATTGCATATTGCCCACCCCCCTCCCCCTATCTCTTTCTCTTTCTCTCTCTCCCTCGATCCTTTTCACTCGAGTTATCTCTCTCTCTCTCTTTCTCCCCCCTCTCTTCCAAACCCTTCACCGTCCACAGTGGTGGTCTCGCGAGGGTAAAGGAATTCCCCAACTCACTAATTCACTCACTCAGACTACACCTCCCTTTCGTCCTCTTTTCACGACTGGCTCTCTCTCTCTCTCCACTCGCACCTCCGTTATTCTCCTTCCATCCCAAAAACTCTCCTCGCGTCTTAAATTTAGACTACCAAGCTGTCTCCCTTCTCTCCCTCTCTCCTCACACACATATGGGCGCACATACACACACACACAAATACTTACCTCCCACACTGTTCCCTTTTTATATCTCCTTACCTCTTCCTCACTCTTTCTCTCCCTTTGCCTTTCACCTTATACAGCAAGGACGCACACACTCGCATGGATCCTTTCCTCCTGTCTTCACCCTGCTGAGTTTTTGCTCGTCCGCATATCCTCAAAAACTCCGCTTCCTCGCGTTTGTTTTATATTTTTTCCACTCGTCTCATCCCCCCCTCTCTCTCCCTCTATGAGGGGGGGGGGAGTGTGGACACCTTGAAACCCGACGTCATTAACGGGCGCCACGCTCTCCCTCGTTGTCCTCCTCCTCTTCACCTCCGCCTCTCTCACTCAATCTCTTACGCACTTCAACCGCGACTGCTTTGCCCCGCGTTTTAATCCGAAATTCCTGCGCCTCGGATGGATTGATCGTGCACACTATGAATGCGAACTATTATCAATACTAACTGCGTATAGTAATTTATTGTCAGTCGACTGAGGCGACCGTCGATAACAATTCGATCTATAAGGACTACACTTCATTGCTACACACTTCTCAAAGGCAACAATCTCAATATCACAGAAGCAACAATCTCAGCAATTGTAATAAATTACCTTTTTATTCTTTGTTGTTACTGATAATTTAACAATTTAGACGGCGTCAGATGAAAGCTTAAACCTGTCTTAAAATGTCGCGGTCTTCAGTTCTGAACATTACTTTAGAAACACTGGGCAACTAAAACAACACATTCTTTCTGCCTCACTCAAAAAGCGCATAAAATACGTCTATTTCCTTGTCTTCCTCTTCTAACTCCGTCTTCTACCACTTCCTTCGGTACATCCCATTGCTTCTTCCCAAGTCTAGTTATACCTAGCCAGTTTTCTACCTTATTCAACCTTCCCTTCCCAAAATAAAACTCCTCCCAACTACCTTTCCTACCTTTCTTCATTTTTTTGTTCCTTTCCTTCTTTTTGCCCTGCTTACTCCCCCCCCCCCCTCGAGCACTCACGTCTCGAGATTATTCGGCTCTACCTCGTCGTCTTCCCTCATAGATCAAGACCCCGAAACACAAAACGCTATACCCCACATCGAAATGTTGCCATATTTCGATATGGCAACATATCATAATCATTTCGCATCTCTTCTAGTCATAGAAAAGACCCATATTGACAATCACAGCAACCATTCCTTGAGAGGGATTCGAACCCGCGACCTTCGGGTTAACCGGCGAGCACGCTACCCACCAGGCTAACCAGGTCGGCAACTTCTTCATAAACAATACTTTTGATAATGCACTTCTACCCTTTACGTATCACCAGGCACATTTTAGTCTAGCATAATACGTACGAACGTACTTTGTTATTCAAAGAACTCAATTTTTCCAGAATCGCATGAATTTCGGTTTGTTTTAATTCCAAAAACCTCACGTCGCGTATGAGTAAGTCTCTCAGGAACGGTTGCAGAACCTTAAACACTGAGTGCCTAGCTGACTGGGTTTCACAGTATTTGCCACATTATGGAAATTGGAAATTTTTACGGTAATTTCTTTAATTTGTTAATGGAAGGATTTCAGGCAATGCCATAAAGTTGGATAGCCTTGATAATCATTCAGTGTAGTATCCGCTTGACCTGTATTCCCTAGCTAATCCTTATAACAAAGTGATAGTATTCAAATGACTACAACTTTTTTTAAGTGTTTGAGTCGATCGAGTTACCCTGATTGGTTAGAATTACTGCTGGCTAACCCACAACTCGTGGACTCGAGAGGAGCCGTCTTGGGTATGGGTGTTGCCTTCGTCCAATTGTATTTTCCTTCGATTTGAGGAGCCGTCGCCGTGGTAATTGTAGCAACAAATATACTACCTTACTAATAAATTAAAGTTTTTAACTGTCAAGCTGACATGGGAATGTGATAGCACAAGTAAAAAGTAATTATTAATCGTTGTTTACTTGATAATAATAAGCGACGCTGCCAATCCTTCTCTGGATCGGACATGTCTACTTTAGAATCCAAATCGATGGGTTGGATCGTTGAATCACCTTGGGACGCATGCGACGTGAATTTTAATCCTCGCGCGTGACCATACGTAAGATGGAAGGCTCTGAGAATGGGAGGACGTCCCATTTTACAATGTAAGTATGAAATGTGAGTTTCACGTCCCATCCTTGGGGAGGGACGGATGTGGACGTGTCGACAAATCACGAGAGAATCCTGTTATGACGGATTGTTTATGACGACTTTTGCCAAGCATGCAGCGGATATAATTTCAGTTTGTAACTAACTTGTTGAATCTGTAATTATTTTTGTCCCATTGGGGCGTTCCCGGAAATACTATAGGGAGCTGATTCAGTATTACGCACGTGGCTGCTGCTGATATTTGTCAACAGTTCGTTCGAATGTATGGGCCACCGTGTAATTATTTCGTAATACGATTTAATGTTTCCTCAGATGATGGTAAGTTATTACTGACTTTCTCTCTCATTTTTGACGAGTCTTATGCTGTCCAACGATATAGGCATTAGGCTGACTAACCAATAGTAAAAAAATAGGAGTTTCACATCTCAGCAATCCGTTTAAAAATTCAATGTTGATTGTAAATTTTTTTACAACGATACGGTCCGGCATCGCCCCAAATAAACGTTAAAATGGGTCAGACTAATACCTTCCAGTCCAGGTGGCTTTTTATGAATGATTTAAATATAATTCGCCTTTTCATTTTTATGTAATTCAGTATTAACTTATAATGAAAAGAAACAATCAGTTTATGACTCAGTTTCAGATGAGTATGCTCGACTTAGTTTTCTAACAGATACATTTCTAACAAATAATTCTAGCACTTTCTGATTAACCCGTTAACTTAGACTACGATGCCAATATTATTTTCAAATTACTGTTTTTCACTCGATGTTAGTAGACAGCGGAAGCTTCTACCCACTTACTTTTACCAGAAGATTGATTAATCTAGGTTTAAAATGACCTACCTCGGACAACGTCCTATGAGAAATGAGAAACATAAATATTAACAGGGTATGGGTCTGTTCCTTCCTCTGTGCTCCCAGGAATAACCACCCATATTGGGTTTACTTGGCCTTGCTCATGAACATTACCTCTGTTTGAACCCAGGGCAGCCGAGACACTCCCTGCAAGGCTCCCATTCTGCCCTAGAGTCAAAGACAATCGTAGGTGTGTACCTGTTGCTTCAAAATAAATGTACCTAAAACTTCGCACGTGGATTATAAAAAAATTCCAAGGCCGCACAAATTCCTTCCCCACACAGAGAAGGGAGTGACTTCCATCTGAATTTTGTTTTAGCGAAATGGCTAAAACTTAAGCCTTGTCTTAAGAAGTAAAGCAAATTGTGAGGAACTGATAGCTCAGTAGGAGGTGGAGTGTTAGGGTGAAGCCAACCGACCACTGTATTCAACCCTAAAGTTGGTTTGTTGGATGATAGTATTAAGTCCAACGGCACGCGTGAAAAGGCACATTTCTCCTCTGCCGCCATCGGTTTCCCGCAAATATCCATAAAAATCACTCATTTTCTGTTCTTGCTGGAGGTGTCCAGAGACGTCACCCCGATTTGGACCTGGGCAATTCACTAGCTGAGTGTAATACCACAGAGCGTATACCTTTACTCTATGACACTACTCTCTGGGCTACGTACCACGGCCTCCGGATCTGGTTGAAAACTTGTTTATCCCTTTGTCTCATCTCTGTAATTGTGAAATTGGTAAGTCGCAGTCACAACGAATCACGATTATTGCGAGGCATTGTCGTGTTGGACGTTAATTCTTTAAAGTTTAAAAGAATTCGTCATTCCCAACGATCGACGATTTCCTAGCCTAAATAATTAACAACCCTCATTATGGCTCACTGTATTTGAAAAATTCGCTGTGGCGTTTGAAAGGAGATACGTATCTCCTCATCTCTCTGTCGCCACGTGCTTCGTTTTCGGTAGGTATGCACGATTCCACTTTGATCTCTTAATATTACGTCTGTCATCCAAGCGCAAAGACTTGCAAACTATGAGTAGTGGGCATAAAATGTGTGTGTCTTTTTTTATAATTCACTGGCCGCATCGGGACACATTTAATTTTAATCTGACATTTGGATTATTAGATGCATATCTGCGTGTGCATCTAATAAGGGCCACGCAAGCCGCCCCAAAGGTCGTGTGGCAGGCGGGGGGATGAGTCAACACAGGTCATGCATTTCCACATTCAAGCATTCATAATTGTCACCCACACAAACGAAAAATTACATGCAAAAACATTAAGGAACTCATTAACATTCAATTCATGCGAGAACAATGTGATTAATTGTTGGTAAATTTAGGATGCACGCAAGACTACGGCAAAATATGAATTATCTATGACTACCTAACACCCTCTACATGCTGGAGATCATCCCTTTTTTGTTCTATACGAAAGAAAGATGATGACCTTTTAATTCGATACGTTCCACAGTTTATCTCGCTGATTTTACGTCGTTGGTCTAACCAACCATAGTAATATGCGGTTCGTAGTAGTATATCTTTAACCCCTTTGGACGAGTGACCTGCCTCAAATTACTCAGTACACTTAACCTGCGCTTCATCCTACGGTAAACTACAGGGTAAAGTAGTAACACTGTTATGTCTATATGCATTCATGTGGAAATAGCAGCGTTACTTCTTACATGGGGAAATAGCAATGTTGTACCTGTATGATGGATTTCCGTCAAAGTTCTACCTGAGACTCTGCCCTACGGTAAACTAGTAGTTCCCAATATAATTCTTCCAATGATTCTTCGTGACCTCACTCCCAAGTTGCTTAAAACAACTGTTCACTCACCTAGTTGCACTCAACCTAATTCTAAAACAATACGTGTCCCATGAGGTCGCATGCAATCGCATCAGACTCTAATTATGAACTCCATAATGAAAAAATAACTTGGCTCTTTATCGTCTCGTCATATTTCGTACGTACCCTTACTATTACTGCTAACACTAATCCTAACTTTTTACTTGCTGTTCCTTAACATGTTAGCAGGTGTGCAAGTTTGATTAGTACCGCTTTAAATAGCAGAAAGCCGAATGAAAAGAACACGTGGCGCGTCGGGGCCTCCGCCGCCGTTCCAATGCGATCGTTGTCTTCGCAGGCGGCTAGTGGTTGGTTCGATTGTTTATCTTGCGTCCCGTCAAACTGCTTCCTACAACTTTCCTTGATGTGTCGCTTGACTTGAGCTTGACCCGTTTCGACTCTTTTCCCACCTCCTCCTCCTCGAGACCACTCTTTTTATTATCCACTATTCTCCTTCTTTCCTCCTCTTCTCCCCTTCCTCCGCATTCTCATCACATGTCTGCTCGTGTCCGCACGTACAACCGTCTTTAAGTATATTCATCCGATCACGCCGCTCTCATGCAAGCCCCCTTAACGTTCCCTTATACGGGAGGCATAATTCACGCCCCGCGAGTTCATTCCTAGACCTGTTCCCCTCCTATTCATCATTTCCCACCTTGGCTACTGACTCCATATCGTTTTGTACGTATGTGGAAATTTCGTGCGTTCAAAGTCTTTTTTTTGTATCACCACGCTGAGGAACTGATGCGTGGAATGCATCAATGTTTCGTTTATTTTTCGATTTGGAGTGTTGAAGTAACAATTCATCGAGACCTATACGCGATTAGAATTTTTTTAGACGTAGCGGAGGCTTCGATCGATTCCTTTAAGTATAGTAGAGTCCGACCGCTAAGAAATGTCCTGCGCGAAAATTTCCGCGCACCCCCTCTCTGTTCTCGGCTACCCCCACTCCAGGGCTCCTTCCTTCCCCTACCGTGCCTCCCCTATCAGCGTTAGGTCATCGTAGTTGCCAGCTCTTGTCGTTTCGGTTCTCTCTCTCGGTTTTGCGTGCTTGTTTTTTTGTTAACATATGATTTGTTATATGATTGTTCCACGTTATAAGTTATTTTCCACGTTAACATGCCAATAAAGAAGTTTATTAATATTAATATGTTATATTAATTTACCTGCGCCGGTGTGGGGAAAACTGACAACACTGTTTTCCATCCCTCTAGTGTGTGTGTGTGAGAGAGTAAAGTAGGGGAGGCAAAACCGGGAGGAGTAGTAGGCATCACCATTCACCAAGAAGGACCATTTATTGACGGTCGGACTCTAGTAGTATTTGTTTATAGGGTGCATCGACGGCTAAGGCGATTTAGTACCTTTTTATGTCGTAGAAAAAAACCCATCTTGATGAACACAACAACCATGCCCTGGGCGGGACTCGAACCCGCGACCTATGGGTTAGCCGGCGAGCACGCTACCCCCCAGGATAACCTGGCCGGCTCCAAGTCCACGTAACGCTTTATCACCCAAGGGTTCCCGTATGGTTTCTGGTTTCCGGAAGCCCCAAGAAAGCACAGAGATCAGAGGACCCCATCTTCTCAAGTCCTAGGTGGAAGTCGAACCCAGGAATATGGGTCAACCGACAGTTCTATGTCTAACAAATATCCTGCAAGCCGCCGCAAGGGCGTGTGGCAGGGGGTGAGCAATCACATCATGCGTTCCCACATGCATATATAAGATGTGATTCACATTGAAAGAAACTAGTTAATATATACAAAATTTTAATGATTAAAAAATATATATCTCGAGGGAACAAATTCAATTAGTATTTAATTTAAAAAATGGAAGTTAAATATAAAATATATACACTTGCTACTCTAAATATTATCTCCATGCTATTGATCATATTTATTTTCATCTATATTTGTTCGAGACAAAATGGCACTTTATATCTATCTTTTCTACAAATAGATATAAAATGTATGCTATTTTGTACTTGTACATACTGTTTAATTCGTATATTTTAACTTTCACGCTGAAGTGATCTTCCTGAAATCTGCATAATAAATTTAACCTGTACTTCAAGTAACGCCCAGCAAGTAGTTCCCAAAGCAATTTCTCCAATAAGTTTTTTACACTGCTACGCTGGTCGTATCAGCCTTTAACAAATCTAGCTGCTCTACGCTGCACTCGATACACCTCCAAGACTAATTCCGTCTATTGAGGTCCCATACACTCGAGGCATATTCGAGATGAGGCCAGGTGATTTATCATCTATTGGAAACCAATCTCACGGCTTGTGTCTTGATACTTTTAGGTTGCTAGTGCACTAACTTCTTGGTTACCGAAGGAATTTTACTCATTCGATAATTTGATGTATAGTAATTATTATGACTTAACTACTGTGTAATTTCCGGGCGGGAAAATACCGATTCTTAAGACTTGAGTTACGCTCATCATTGCGAACGATTCAATCACACTAAGCGCTCGCAGGGCTCACTATCGCACCACCTGATTCGTTGTTGTTAGTTAATTCTATCGACATTTCAATCTCGTTATTAGGGTTGCCTGATTTTATTGGAGGACAATACTAAATAAATACGTTCACATCATCTCCGCTCTAGTGTCTCTCATCCGTGCGTGAATTCAGTTTTCATCAGCAAATGTCGCCCTATTTCTCCAGAAGGGTACGATACGAAGTGATTAACTGAAATTACTACACATAGATTCATGAAACAAAAATACAATCCGTATAAGTCATGTCAATTTTAGACGCCATTTTAATAACGGACTAGTTAAGATAGTAGATCAAGTGAACAAGATACGGTTTAATAGATTACTTTTTATTGCGATTGAGGCTCCATGTTCAGGCTTGATTCATATCCACATATTTATTCTCCTAGTTGTAATCATCATTGTGCCACTCCGTTTGAGAGATAGGCCTCGCCGGGCTCCTCTTGCTTTATATAACTTCCGCCTCATTCCGTGCTCGATTTGTTCTTCATTTATTTGTTTACAGAGTCATCGGATCGCCGTGCATAAACATTTTTTACTTCCAGTTTAGGAGTTTTAATTGCTTCCCTTGCGTGGGGAGAAAGAGGAAGACTTCCGAAGATAATGATCTTTTCTTGGGCACCCATCGCGCGTGCGTTTCACGATGCAAGCAGTTCATGGCGTTTTGCGTAACGCCTTCCATCGTTTCGGTAAAGAAAACAAACCCGTGGCCGTCCTACCAGACCTAACAGTCGTCTGAAGCAAGATCCCCACGTGCAGCAGCAGTTAAAACCATGAGCCTTTCCGCCATGTTCGGACTCATCGTATCCTCCTCCCTTCCATGTCGGTCGTCGTTCGGTCTAAAACGTTACATATGTCTGTAGTTATATATCGCCTCTCTCTTTCTAGCTCTGCTTCACCCTCGCCTCCACATTCATTCTCGTGAGACGCCCTCGCCGATCTTTAGCAGTTCGTCCTATTTCGCCACTCCGCCGTTTGTTTAATAAGCGGCGCGCGCACAGCCCACCTCCTCCGCGCTCATTGTTACGTATGAGCCGCGGCGGCGGTGGTGGGGGCGGGTCGCGGGAGAGGGAAAAAAAAGAAG